>OY726524.1:3501188-3582433 GCA_963383655.1 Bathymodiolus septemdierum
TAACTGTTCACTTTCCTGACTTGGTACACTACAGGCAATCTAATGGACACACATATGTATAACTGTTCACTTTCCTGACTTGGTACACTACAGGCAATCTAATGGACACACATATGTATAACTGTTCACTTTCCTGGCTTGGTACACTACAGGCAATCTAATGGACACACATATGTATAACTGTTCACTTTCCTGACTTGGTACACTACAGGCAATCTAATGGACACACATATGTATAGCTGTTCACTTTCCTGGCTTGGTACACTACAGGCAATCTAATGGACACGCATATGTATAGCTGTTCACTTTCCTGGCTTGGTACACTACAGGCAATCTAATGGACACGCATATGTATAGCTGTTCACTTTCCTGGCTTGGTACACTACAGGCAATCTAATGGACACGCATATGTATAACTCTTTACTTTTCTGGCTTGGTACACTACAGGCAATCTAATGGACACACATATGTATAACTGTTCACTTTCCTGACTTGGTACACTACAGGCAATCTAATGGACACACATATGTATAACTGTTCACTTTCCTGACTTGGTACACTACAGGCAATCTAATGGACACACATATGTATAACTGTTCACTTTCCTGACTTGGTACACTACAGGCAATCTAATGGACACACATATGTATAACTGTTCACTTTCCTGACTTGGTACACTACAGGCAATCTAATGGACACACATATGTATAACTGTTCACTTTCCTGACTTGGTACACTACAGGCAATCTAATGGACACACATATGTATAACTGTTCACTTTCCTGACTTGGTACACTACAGGCAATCTAATGGACACACATATGTATAAATGTTCACTTTAGGCTTAGTACACTACAGGCAATCTAATGGACACGCATATGTATAACTGTTCACTTTAGGCTTAGTACACTACAGGCAATCTAATGGACACACATATGTATAACTGTTCACTTTAGGCTTAGTACACTACAGGCAATCTAATGGACACGCATATGTATAAATGTTCACTTTAGGCTTAGTACACTACAGGCAATCTAATGGACACACATATGTATAACTGTTCACTTTAGGCTTAGTACACTACAGGCAATCTAATGGACACACATATGTATAACTGTTCACTTTAGGCTTAGTACACTACAGGCAATTCAATTTAATAATGATATGAAATATCTAAGAAGGAAGCTTAAGACGTAGTGACATTTAAAAAACATGGTGCAACCTTTTCAAAGACTTCAATTAAAGCAAATTAGGAAGTCTGATATAATATAGTGTCAAAGAATAAAAAGACTGTGCTACCCAGCCAGTAATGATATAATTAAGAAAATTCTATAGAATGAAAATAATTAAGAAAATGCGCAATAATTTTTCAATTTACTCATTGTGATTAGTCAGGTTAATACACTGCTGATAAAAGATAAAAGACAAGATGAACTGATTTATAGTAGATATCTAACACCATCGAGTTAATGCTGGGATACTTGTGTTTTCTTCTTCTAGCCACTCAAAGTTCGTACTTCATCTTTCTTGTACATCAAACGTTAATCCAGCCTGTTATTAATGCTCTTAGAACCATTGATCAAAGAAATTAAAAAAAAGAATTTCATAATTTTGAGAAGACATCAAAGATGAAATTTTCGGTTTAAATTGAAAACCACTAGTATTTTAATTAATTAGTTGATTGTTGGTTGCTCTACGTCCAAAGACAAGAACAAGTTTAACAATAAATAAATATACAACACAAAATGAGGAGGAAGTAATTAGACAAGCAGGACAACGACCTTTGACTGTCACAGGAAAGATGTGGAGAGTTAGGTAGGCACGAACTTAATAGCCTTTGTGAAGAAAGAAAGATGTGGAGAGTTAAGTAGACACGAACTTAATAGCCTTTTGTGAAGAAAGAAAGATGTGGAGAGTTAGGTAGGCACGAACTTAATAGCCTTTTGTGAAGAAAGAAAGATGTGGAGAGTTAAGTAGACACGAACTTAATAGCCTTTTGTGAAGAAAGAAAGATGTGGAGAGTTAGGTAGGCACGAACTTAATAGCCTTTTGTGAAGAAAGAAAGATGTGGAGAGTTAGGTAGGCACGAACTTAATAGCCTTTTGTGAAGAAAGAAAGATGTGGAGAGTTAGGTAGGCACGAACTTAATAGCCTTTTGTGAAGAAAGAAAGATGTGGAGAGTTAAGTAGACACGAACTTAATAGCCTTTTGTGAAGAAAGAAAGATGTGGAGAGTTAGGTAGGCACGAACAGCCTTTTGTGAAGAAAGAAAGATGTGGAGAGTTAGGTAGACACGAACTTAATAGCCTTTTGTGAAGAAAGAAAGATGTGGAGAGTTAGGTAGACACGAACTTATGTGGAGAGTTAGGTAGACACGAACTTAATAGCCTTTTGTGAAGAAAGAAAGATGTGGAGAGTTAGGTAGGCACGAACTTTAATAGCCTTTTGTGAAGAAAGAAAGATGTGGAGAGTTAGGTAGACACGAACTTAATAGCCTTTTGTGAAGAAAGAAAGATGTGGAGAGTTAGGTAGGCACGAACAGCCTTTTGTGAAGAAAGAAAGATGTGGAGAGTTAGGTAGGCACGAACTTAATAGCCTTTTGTGAAGAAAGAAAGATGTGGAGAGTTAGGTAGGCACGAACTTAATAGCCTTTTGTGAAGAAAGAAAGATGTGGAGAATTAGGTAGGCACGAACTTAATAGCCTTTTGTGAAGAAAGAAAGATGTGGAGAGTTAAGTAGACACGAACTTAATAGCCTTTTGTGAAGAAAGAAAGATGTGGAGGGTTAGGTAGGCACGAACTTAATAGCCTTTTGTGAAGAAAGAAAGATGTGGAGAGTTAAGTAGACACGAACTTAATAGCCTTTTGTGAAGAAAGAAAGATGTGGAGAGTTAGGTAGGCACGAACTTAATAGCCTTTTGTGAAGAAAGAAAGATGTGGAGAGTTAAGTAGGCACGAACAGCCTTTTGTGAAGAAAGAAAGATGTGGAGAGTTAGGTAGGAACGAACTTAATAGCCTTTTGTGAAGAAAGAAAGATGTGGAGAGTTAGGTAGGCACGAACAGCCTTTTGTGAAGAAAGAAAGATGTGGAGAGTTAGGTAGGCACGAACAGCCTTTTGTGAAGAAAGAAAGATGTGGAGAGTTAGATAGGCACGAACTTAATAGCCTTTTGTGAAGAAAGAAAGATGTGGAGAGTTAGGTAGGCACGAACAGCCTTTTGTGAAGAAAGAAAGATGTGGAGAGTTAGGTAGGAACGAACTTAATAGCCTTTTGTGAAGAAAGAAAGATGTGGAGAGTTAGGTAGGCACGAACAGCCTTTTGTGAAGAAAGAAAGATGTGGAGAGTTAGGTAGGCACGAACTTAATAGCCTTTTGTGAAGAAAGAAAGATGTGGAGAGTTAGGTAGGCACGAACTTAATAGCCTTTTGTGAAGAAAGAAAGATGTGGAGAGTTAAGTAGACACGAACTTAATAGCCTTTTGTGAAGAAAGAAAGATGTGGAGGGTTAGGTAGGCACGAACTTAATAGCCTTTTGTGAAGAAAGAAAGATGTGGAGGGTTAGGTAGGCACGAACTTAATAGCCTTTTGTGAAGAAAGAAAGATGTGGAGAGTTAAGTAGGCACGAACAGCCTTTTGTGAAGAAAGAAAGATGTGGAGAGTTAAGTAGACACGAACTTAATAGCCTGTTGTGAAGAAAGAAAGATGTGGAGAGTTAGGTAGGCACGAACAGCCTTTTGTGAAGAAAGAAAGATGTGGAGAGTTAGGTAGGCACGAACTTAATAGCCTTTTGTGAAGAAAGAAAGATGTGGAGAGTTAGATAGGCACGAACAGCCTTTTGTGAAGAAAGAAAGATGTGGAGAGTTAGGTAGGCACGAACTTAATAGCCTTTTGTGAAGAAAGAAAGATGTGGAGAGTTAGGTAGGAACGAACTTAATAGCCTTTTGTGAAGAAAGAAAGATGTGGAGAGTTAGGTAGGCACGAACAGCCTTTTGTGAAGAAAGAAAGATGTGGAGAGTTAAGTAGACACGAACTTAATAGCCTTTTGTGAAGAAAGAAAGATGTGGAGAGTTAGGTAGGCACGAACTTAATAGCCTTTTGTGAAGAAAGAAAGATGTGGAGAGTTAGGTAGGCACGAACTTAATAGCCTTTTGTGAAGAAAGAAAGATGTGGAGAGTTAGGTAGGCACAAACTTAATAGCCTTTTGTGAAGAAAGAAAGATATGGAGAGTTAGGTAGGCACGAACTTAATAGCCTTTTGTGAAGAAAGAAAGATGTGGAGAGTTAGGTAGGCACGAACTTAATAGCCTTTTGTGAAGAAAGAAAGATGTGGAGAGTTAGGTAGACACGAACTTAATAGCCTTTTGTGAAGAAAGAAAGATGTGGAGAGTTAGGTAGGCACGAACAGCCTTTTGTGAAGAAAGAAAGATGTGGAGAGTTAGGTAGGCACGAACTTAATAGCCTTTTGTGAAGAAAGAAAGATGTGGAGAGTTAGGTAGGCACGAACTTAATAGCCTTTTGTGAAGAAAGAAAGATGTGGAGAGTTAGGTAGGCACGAACAGCCTTTTGTGAAGAAAGAAAGATGTGGAGAGTTAGGTAGGCACGAACTTAATAGCCTTTTGTGAAGAAAGAAAGATGTGGAGAGTTAGGTAGGAACGAACTTAATAGCCTTTTGTGAAGAAAGAAAGATGTGGAGAGTTAGATAGGCACGAACTTAATAGCCTTTTGTGAAGAAAGAAAGATGTGGAGAGTTAGGTAGGCACGAACAGCCTTTTGTGAAGAAAGAAAGATGTGGAGAGTTAGGTAGGCACGAACAGCCTTTTGTGAAGAAAGAAAGATGTGGAGAGTTAAGTAGACACGAACTTAATAGCCTTTTGTGAAGAAAGAAAGATGTGGAGAGTTAGGTAGGCACGAACTTAATAGCCTTTTGTGAAGAAAGAAAGATGTGGAGAGTTAGGTAGGCACGAACTTAATAGCCTTTTGTGAAGAAAGAAAGATGTGGAGAGTTAGGTAGGCACGAACTTAATAGCCTTTTGTGAAGAAAGAAAGATGTGGAGAGCTAGGTAGGCACGAACTTAATAGCCTTTTGTGAAGAAAGAAAGATGTGGAGAGTTAGGTAGGCACGAACTTAATAGCCTTTTGTGAAGAAAGAAAGATGTGGAGGGTTAGGTAGGCACGAACTTAATAGCCTTTTGTGAAGAAAGAAAGATGTGGAGAGTTAGGTAGGCACGAACTTAATAGCCTTTTGTGAAGAAAGAAAGATGTGGAGAGTTAGGTAGGCACAAACTTAATAGCCTTTTGTGAAGAAAGAAAGATATGGAGAGTTAGGTAGGCACGAACTTAATAGCCTTTTGTGAAGAAAGAAAGATGTGGAGAGTTAGGTAGGCACGAACTTAATAGCCTTTTGTGAAGAAAGAAAGATGTGGAGAGTTAGGTAGACACGAACTTAATAGCCTTTTGTGAAGAAAGAAAGATGTGGAGAGTTAGGTAGGCACGAACAGCCTTTTGTGAAGAAAGAAAGATGTGGAGAGTTAGGTAGGCACGAACTTAATAGCCTTTTGTGAAGAAAGAAAGATGTGGAGAGTTAGGTAGGCACGAACTTAATAGCCTTTTGTGAAGAAAGAAAGATGTGGAGAGTTAGGTAGGCACGAACTTAATAGCCTTTTGTGAAGAAAGAAATATGTGGAGAGTTAGGTAGGCACAAACTTAATAGCCTTTTGTGAAGAAAGAAAGATATGGAGAGTTAGGTAGGCACGAACTTAATAGCCTTTTGTGAAGAAAGAAAGATGTGGAGAGTTAGGAAGGCACGAACAGCCTTTTGTGAAGAAAGAAAGATGTGGAGAGTTAGGTAGGCACGAACAGCCTTTTGTGAAGAAAGAAAGATGTGGAGAGTTAGGTAGGCACAAACTTAATAGCCTTTTGTGAAGAAAGAAAGATGTGGAGAGTAAGGTAGGCACGAACTTAATAGCCTTTTGTGAAGAAAGAAAGATGTGGAGAGTTAGGTAGGCACGAACTTAATAGCCTTTTGTGAAGAAAGAAAGATGTGGAGAGTTAGTTAGGCACGAACTTAATAGCCTTTTGTGAAGAAAGAAAGATGTGGAGAGTTAGGAAGGCACGAACAGCCTTTTGTGAAGAAAGAAAGATGTGGAGAGTTAGGTAGGCACGAACTTAATAGCCTTTTGTGAAGAAAGAAAGATGTGGAGAGTTAGGAAGGCACGAACAGCCTTTTGTGAAGAAAGAAAGATGTGGAGAGTTAGGTAGGCACGAACTTAATAGCCTTTTGTGAAGAAAGAAAGATGTGGAGAGTTAGGTAGGCACGAACTTAATAGCCTTTTGTGAAGAAAGAAAGATGTGGAGAGTTAGGTAGGCACGAACAGCCTTTTGTGAAGAAAGAAAGATGTGGAGAGTTAGGTAGGCACGAACAGCCTTTTGTGAAGAAAGAAAGATGTGGAGAGTTAGGTAGGCACGAACTTAATAGCCTTTTGTGAAAAAAAGAAAGATGTGGAGAGTTAGGTAGGCACGAACTTAATAGCCTTTTGTGAAGAAAGAAAGAGGTGGAGAGTTAGGTAGACACGAACAGCCTTTTGTGAAGAAAGAAAGATGTGGAGAGTTAGGTAGGCACGAACAGCCTTTTGTGAAGAAAGAAAGATGTGGAGAGTTATGTAGGCACGAACTTAATAGCCTTTTGTGAAAAAAAGAAAGATGTGGAGAGTTAGGTAGGCACGAACTTAATAGCCTTTTGTGAAGAAAGAAAGAGGTGGAGAGTTAGGTAGGCACGAACAGCCTTTTGTGAAGAAAGAAAGATGTGGAGAGTTAGGTAGACACGAACTTAATAGCCTTTTGTGAAGAAAGAAAGATGTGGAGAGTTAAGTAGACACGAACTTAATAGCCTTTTGTGAAGAAAGAAAGAGGTGGAGAGTTAGGTAGGCACGAACAGCCTTTTGTGAAGAAAGAAAGATGTGGAGAGTTAGGTAGGCACGAACTTAATAGCCTTTTGTGAAGAAAGAAAGATGTGGAGAGTTAAGTAGACACGAACTTAATAGCCTTTTGTGAAGAAAGAAAGATGTGGAGAGTTAAGTAGACACGAACTTAATAGCCTTTTGTGAAGAAAGAAAGAGGTGGAGAGTTAGGTAGGCACGAACAGCCTTTTGTGAAGAAAGAAAGATGTGGAGAGTTAGGTAGACACGAACTTAATAGCCTTTTGTGAAGAAAGAAAGATGTGGAGAGTTAAGTAGACACGAACTTAATAGCCTTTTGTGAAGAAAGAAAGAGGTGGAGAGTTAGGTAGGCACGAACAGCCTTTTGTGAAGAAAGAAAGATGTGGAGAGTTAGGTAGGCACGAACTAATAGCCTTTTGTGAAGAAAGAAAGATGTGGAGAGTTAGGTAGGAACGAACAGCCTTTTGTGAAGAAAGAAAGATGTGGAGAGTTAGGTAGGAACGAACTTAATAGCCTTTTGTGAAGAAAGAAAGATGTGGAGAGTTAGGTAGGCACGAACTTAATAGCCTTTTGTGAAGAAAGAAAGATGTGGAGAGTTAGGTAGGCACGAACTTAATAGCCTTTTGTGAAGAAAGAAAGACGTGGAGAGTTAGGTAGGAACGAACTTAATAGCCTTTTGTGAAGAAAGAAAGATGTGGAGAGTTAGGTAGGCACGAACTTAATAGCCTTTTGTGAAGAAAGAAAGATGTGGAGAGTTAGGTAGACACGAACTTAATAGCCTTTTGTGAAGAAAGAAAGATGTGGAGAGTTAGGCAGGCACGAACAGCCTTTTGTGAAGAAAGAAAGATGTGGAGAATTAGGTAGGCACGAACTTAATAGCCTTTTGTGAAGAAAGAAAGATGTGGAGAGTTAGGTAGGCACGAACTTAATAGCCTTTTGTGAAGAAAGAAAGAGGTGGAGAGTTAGGTAGACACGAACTTAATAGCCTTTTGTGAAGAAAGAAAGATGTGGAGAGTTAGGTAGGCACGAACTTAATAGCCTTTTGTGAAGAAAGAAAGATGTGGAGAGTTAGGTAGACACGAACTTAATAGCCTTTTGTGAAGAAAGAAAGATGTGGAGAGTTAGGTAGACACGAACTTAATAGCCTTTTGTGAAGAAAGAAAGATGTGGAGAGTTAGGTAGACACGAACTTAATAGCCTTTTGTGAAGAAAGAAAGATGTGGAGAGTTAGGTAGACACGAACTTAATAGCCTTTTGTGAAGAAAGAAAGATGTAGAGAGTTAGGTAGACACGAACAGCCTTTTGTGAAGAAAGCTTGACAATACCAAAGGGGTCAGAAACCGTAAATAGAAGGACAGACAATACAATGGTCAGACGAAAAATTACAAAAGGACAATCAACGATCAACAAAACATTACACAGACAACTAAAGATCGAGCAACACGAACCCCAGTAAAACCAGGGAAGGTAAGCAGTTCCTGCTCCACACGTGGCACCCGTCATGTTACGCTTGTAACAAACCCGTTGATAAGTCATGACTGTGGGACTTGTGAATTGTGATAACGACAAACGGAAAATATCCGTGGTCAAATCCTTATACATATGTACGTGGTTTTGAAAGTGCAATCATCATGGCACTCTCACACAGCTCCCACCATGGTCCTAGGCAAAGCTTCGTGTATTCTAACACGATAATACCCTAACTGCCCAGAAGGCATCTCCAATTCCCACCTGGAGACATGATGGACATACATCTCTTTGCGTTTAGTCCTAAATGTACTCAGCTATTATTTTGGTAGCAACACAGTTGCTTAGTGAGAATGTTGCTATATTATAGTGAGTGAGTGATTGTTGTCTAACGTCAAATTAACAATGTTCTAGCTATATAATAATAAGAGCAAGTTATATTCAATGGGGTGATGACGATGATGTCCGCTTTATATAATAGTCTGTGGGTAGACATGCCGCTCCATTCGGACACATTAACCTGATTCCGAGTCAACCAGTCTTTTACTCCTTTATACTGTGGGCTTAGCGGGAGGTTTGGCGCCTTAAAATGTGATTCAACCCACCATTTCTTTAGAAATGCCTATACCAAGTCAAGGTCATTGCGGTTTTCACTGTTTTCCGGTTGTTGACTGATTTTGTCTGTTTATATAATTATGAGTTTTGACTTTCCCTTTGTAAGATTGTTTGGAGTTCGGTAATTTTGTTATTATCCTTAATTAGCGGAGAAGCAACAAATAGTCATTTTATTTTCTTTGGTTTGACCCGACATGGGTTCGAACACACGATCTACCACATTAAAGGCAAGCACGCTAACCATTACATCACCGATGATCGAACACACGATCTACCACATTAAAGGCAAGCACGCTAACCATTACACCACCGATGATCGAACACACGATCTTCCACATTAAAGGCAAGGACGCTAACCATTACACCACCGATGATCGAACACACGATCTACCACATTAAAAGCAAGCACGCTAACCATTACACCACCGATGATCGAACACACGATCTACCACATTAAAGGCAAGCACGCTAACCATTACACCACCGATGATCGAACACACGATCTACCACATTAAAGGCGAGCACGCTAACCATTACACCACCGATGATCGAACACACGATCTACCACATTAAAGGCAAGCACGCTAACCATTACACCACCGATGATCGAACACACGATCTACCACATTAAAGGCAAGCACGCTAACCATTACACCACTGATGATCGAACACACGATCTACCACATTAAAGGCAAGCACGCTAACCATTACACCACCGATGATCGAACACAGGATCTACCACATTAAAGGCAAGCACGCTAACCATTACACCACCGATGATCGAACACACGATCTACCACATTAAAGGCAAGCACGCTAACCATTACACCACCGATGATCGAACACGCGATCTACCACATTAAAGGCAAGCACGCTAACCATTACACCACCGATGATCGAACACGCGATCTACCACATTAAAGGCAAGCATGCTAACCATTACACCACCGATGATCGAACACACGATCTACCACATTAAAGGCAAGCACGCTAACCATTACACCACCGATGATCGAACACACGATCTACCACATTAAAGGCAAGCACGCTAAACATTACACCACCAATGATCGAACACACGATCTACCACATTAAAGGCAAGCACGCTAACCATTACACCACCGATGATCGAGCACACGATCTACCACATTAAAGGGAAGTACGCTAACCATTACACCACCGATGATCGAACACACGATCTACCACATTAAAGGCAAGCACGCTAACCATTACACCACCGATGATCGAACACACGATCTACCACATTAAAGGCAAGCACACTAACCATTACACCACCGATTATCGAACACACGATCTACCACATTAAAGGCAAGCACGCTAACCATTACACCACCGATGATCGAACACACGATCTACCACATTAAAGGCAAGCACGCTAACCATTACACCACCGATGATCGACCACACGATCTACCACATTAAAGGGAAGTACGCTAACCATTACACCACCGATGATCGAACACACGATCTACCACATTAAAGGCAAGCACGCTAACCATTACACCACCGATGAGGTTCAAAATATTTGACCAAGAAAGTGATGTGTTTATCACAGTGGTGTCTATATGTTTACGGTGTTGTGTTCTAGGTGATGTGTTTATCACAGTGGTGTTTATATGTTTACGGTGTTGTGTTCTAGGTGATGTGTATCAAAACGGTATTTAGTGTTTTTGCAATGAATTATTGAATTTGACTGGAAGTCTGAGACACGACGAGTTTTGTGATTGATTGTTGTTTTTGACGTATTATGTGATTACATTGATTCCGTTATGGGTGTCACTGTAGTATTAATTTTTTAACAGTCAATTTTGGATTTTTCATCACTTGAAAAAAGAAAAAAAGGAACGCAGACTATAGTGACAAACGTTGGTGACAATAGAATGCAGAATATAGTGACAAACGTTGGTGACAATAGAACGCAGAATATAGTGACAAACGTTGATGACAAAAGAACGCAGAATATAGTGACAAACGTTGATGACAATAGAACGCAGAATATAGTGACAAACGTTGGTGACAATAGAACGCAGACTATAGTGTCAAACGTTGGTGACAATAGAACGCAGAATATAGTGACAAACGTTGGTGACAATAGAACGCAGAATATAGTGACAAACGTTGGTGACAATAGAACGCAGAATATAGTGACAAACGTTGGTGACAATAGAACGCAGAATATAGTGACACACGTTGATTACAAAAGAACGCAGAATATAGTGACAAACGTTGGTGACAATAGAACGCAGAATATAGTGACAAACGTTGGTGACAATAGAACGCAGAATATAGTGACAAACGTTGATGACAAAAGAACGCAGAATATAGTGACAAACGTTGATGACAATAGAACGCAGAATATAGTGACAAACGTTGATGACAATAGAACGCAGAATATAGTGACAAACGTTGATGACAAAAGAACGCAGAATATAGTGACAAACGGACGTACTTTCATTTATTGTTCATTGCTCAAGCATACTGATGCCAATTTCTTAAAAATAAAAATGTGTAAGTTTACCTCCGTGTTCAAGTGCAGTTAATGAAAAGTTTTCAGATACAAAAGGGACGATCTGAAACCGAAAATCGAAAAAGGATAGATACTTCAGTGACCAAAAGCAAAAGTATAAAATAGCAAACAGTGATCTACAAAACACCACACAGAAAACTAAAGATCGCCATTTTAATTTGGCTGTGAATCATGAACATAAATCCCCGTTTTGAAATATTTCGCAGTAAGGTGAAGGAAAATTATACATAGTTTGTTTTGTATCATGTTCAAACAGTCCAGATCGTTATAATTTAACTTTATAATTTGTAATTTTACTTTATTTTCAGATGCATCTTCCTGCTAGTGGCAATATGATATGGATTATTGGCTTGGTGGTAAATTTAATCACATTGACAGATACATCTGGAACAACTTCCGGTGCTGTAGTAGTATCAACGGTTACACCGAATGTAGAAACAACTGGTTCTTTGTCATCTAAAAACACAACAATAGATATTATAACAACACCTATGTACCAGAAACCTGTACAAGATGAATTAAAACAGATATATGCAACTCTTGAATATGCACAAGATATGTATATTCTGCCAATTGTTTGTTCTATTGGGATAGTAGGAAACAGTCTAGTCGCTTCATACTTGTATGAAAAACGTGGTACGAATTCTTCCTTTATTTACATGTTTGCTCTGCTGATGGCGGATACACTTAGTTTGGTCTCTGATCTGTTCTTACCTATTTCAACACTACTTGCCATGTCAAAATCTGACACAATCAGGCAAACAGCAGCCAATTTGTACTTTTGGAACAAGAATTTCATTACATATGTTCTTCGAGGAACTGCTTTTAACATTCTTTGCGTTCTATCCTTAGAACGACTGATGGCAATAAAATATCCATTGAAATTAAAGACATCTATGACTGTCAAAAGACCTCAGATTTTTCTGTTCTTCTCATTTTTGATAAGTGTGTGCACTAATTTACAAGTACCGTTGTTTACAGAGATAGCTGGCATAACAGATGAGGAGAAAAACGAGACCGTTTTTAAACGTGTCTACTCGCAATTATATTTCGTGGATAAGGCACAGTCAGACAAAATTGTACTCTTTTTGCATTTTTTTGCAGGGCCAGTGCAGATAGTGTTCTTCTGCGTTGTGAATGTTTTGATTGTCCATGGTTTATATCTCAACAGGCGTAACTTACTTGCTATGAATATGAATAACGTTGATCGCTTGCGCACGATTAAAGATCTGCAAGTGAAATTATGTAAAATTTTCCTGGCATTGTGCATTACTAATATATTTGCATTCCTACCAAATTCTATCACTACGATAATAGCCAAGCTTTTCCCAGAACTTGGAATGAGCGTGCGCGACTACTCAACACAACTTTTACTACATGGTGGTAATCTCTTAAGAGTATTGAACAGTATGAGCGATTTCATTGTGATGTTGGCTATGTCCGTTGAGATTCGTCGGGACGTCAGGAAGAAATGCAGGTGTATAAAAATATCTGAAAAATACTTTAAAAATGAAGCTTCGTCTAGCAATGTGCAGTCAATGGACACAAAAGTGGATCTTGTTAGTGAAAGTAATGTCAGGTCATTGGAGAACACGAAAGAATGACAAACTTAATATACAAATATACCTTGAAAGAAAATAAATTTCGTGGATCCCAGTGTTAGTACAGTACTCATAATAAAGACATGTACGTTATTTTTAGCTAAAACCGTAGATATCTAAATTAGTGCGCATGCAGCGTCTCTGGAATAACATTCATCATGTACGCTCAAATTGAAAAGATTGGAAAGCCGAATAATTTGAAAAATCTTTTGGAGCTTGACAGGCCATAAACAGTACAAGAAATATCAGCTGATTTATAGATGATGGGAAACATAAAAATAACTATCAAAATATATTTATTAATGCGTTTCCCGTAAGTGTACATAAAAAATAACTATCAAAATATGAAAAACTTATGTTATTTATTGATGCGTTTCCAGTAAAGCTACGAAATCCATGATTCATGGCTCCCAATGAGTAGAAAGTATTTCACAGTAGAAATCATCTCCGTGTGTATATGTTTAGGAACTAGAATTCAGATTGTAAAAATGAAAAAATCAGATCAATTTGTATGTATTAAATGATACTAACGTGGAGAGACAGATGCATATTTAATATCTAACTTTCCGATTTTGTGACAATTGCACGATTCAAATGTGGAGACATAGAAGATCAACATATACCATTATGTTTTTGATTGGACAGTTGTAAAGCCTAACATTAATTGACACCTTCTGCGATGTGATTTTAAGAGAAGATCAGCATATACTATTATGTTTTTGATTGGACAGTTATAAAGCCTAACATTAATTGACACCTTCTGTGATGTGATTTTAAGAGAAGATCAACATATACCATTATGTTTTTGATTGGACAGTTATAAAGCCTAACATTAATTGACACCTTCTGTGATGTGATTTTAAGAGAAGATCAACATATACCATAATGTTTTTGATTGGACAGTTATAAAGCCTAACATTAATGTACACCTTTTGTGATGTGATTTTAAGAGAAGATCAACATATACCATTATGTTTTTGATTGGACAGTTATAAAGCCTAACATTAATTGACACCTTCTGTGATGTGATTTTAAGAGAAGATCAACATATGCCATAATGTTTTTGATTGGACAGTTATAAAGCCTAACATTAATTGACACCTTCTGTGATGTGATTTTAAGAGAAGATCAACATATACCATTATGTTTTTGATTGGACAGTTATAAAGCCTAACATTAATGTACACCTTTTGTGATGTGATTTTAAGAGAAGATCAACATATACCATTATGTTTTTGATTGGACAGTTGTAAAGCCTAACATTAATTGACACCTTCTGTGATGTGATTTTAAGAGAAGATCAACATATACCATAATGTTTTTGATTGGACAGTTATAAAGCCTAACATTAATGTACACCTTTTGTGATGTGATTTTAAGAGAAGATCAACATATACCATTATGTTTTTGATTGGACAGTTGTAAAGCCTAACATTAATTGACACCTTCTGCGATGTGATTTTAAGAGAAGATCAACATATACCATAATGTTTTTGATTGGACAGTTATAAAGCCTAACATTAATGTACACCTTTTGTGATGTGATTTTAAGAGAAGATCAACATATACCATTATGTTTTTGATTGGACAGTTGTAAAGCCTAACATTAATTGACACCTTCTGCGATGTGATTTTAAGAGAAGATCAGCATATACTATTATGTTTTTGATTGGACAGTTATAAAGCCTAACATTAATTTACACTTTCTGTGATGTGATTTTAAGAGAAGATCAACATATACCATTAGGTTTTTGATTGGACAGTTATAAAGCCTAACATTAATTGACACCTTCTGTGATGTGATTTTAAGAGAAGATCAACATATACCATTATGTTTTTGATTGGACAGTTATAAAGCCTAACATTAATTTACACCTTCTGTGATGTGATTTTAAGAGAAGATCAACATATACCATTATGTTTTTGATTGGACATTTATAAAGCCTAACATTAATTAACACTTTCTGTGATGTGATTTTAAGAGAAGATCAACATATACCATTAGGTTTTTGATTGGACAGTTATAAAGCCTAACATTAATGTACACCTTCTGTGATGTGATTTTAAGAGAAGATCAACATATACCACTATGTTTTTGATTGGACATTTATAAAGCCTAACATTAATTTACACTTTCTGTGATGTGATTTTAAGAGAAGATCAACATATACTATTACGTTTTTGATTGGACAGTTATAAAGCCTAACATTAATTGACACCTTCTGTGATGTGATTTTAAGAGAAGATCAACATATACTATTATGTTTTTGATTGGACAGTTATAAAGCCTAACATTAATGTACACCTTCTGTGATGTGATTTTAATAGAAGATCAACATATACAATTATGTTTTTGATTGGACAGTTATAAAGCCTAACATTAATTGTCACCTTCTGTGATGTGATTTTAAGAGAAGATCAACATATACCATTATGTTTTTGATTGGACAGTTATAAAGCCTAACATTAATTGACACCTTCTGTGATGTGATTTTAAGAGAAGATCAACATATACCATAATGTTTTTGATTGGACAGTTATAAAGCCTAACATTAATGTACACCTTTTGTGATGTGATTTTAAGAGAAGATCAACATATACCATTATGTTTTTGATTGGACAGTTATAAAGCCTAACATTAATTGACACCTTCTGTGATGTGATTTTAAGAGAAGATCAACATATGCCATAATGTTTTTGATTGGACAGTTATAAAGCCTAACATTAATTGACACCTTCTGTGATGTGATTTTAAGAGAAGATCAACATATACCATTATGTTTTTGATTGGACAGTTATAAAGCCTAACATTAATGTACACCTTTTGTGATGTGATTTTAAGAGAAGATCAACATATACCATTATGTTTTTGATTGGACAGTTGTAAAGCCTAACATTAATTGACACCTTCTGTGATGTGATTTTAAGAGAAGATCAACATATACCATAATGTTTTTGATTGGACAGTTATAAAGCCTAACATTAATGTACACCTTTTGTGATGTGATTTTAAGAGAAGATCAACATATACCATTATGTTTTTGATTGGACAGTTGTAAAGCCTAACATTAATTGACACCTTCTGTGATGTGATTTTAAGAGAAGATCAACATATACCATAATGTTTTTGATTGGACAGTTATAAAGCCTAACATTAATGTACACCTTTTGTGATGTGATTTTAAGAGAAGATCAACATATACCATTATGTTTTTGATTGGACAGTTGTAAAGCCTAACATTAATTGACACCTTCTGCGATGTGATTTTAAGAGAAGATCAGCATATACTATTATGTTTTTGATTGGACAGTTATAAAGCCTAACATTAATTTACACTTTCTGTGATGTGATTTTAAGAGAAGATCAACATATACCATTAGGTTTTTGATTGGACAGTTATAAAGCCTAACATTAATTGACACCTTCTGTGATGTGATTTTAAGAGAAGATCAACATATACCATTATGTTTTTGATTGGACAGTTATAAAGCCTAACATTAATTTACACCTTCTGTGATGTGATTTTAAGAGAAGATCAACATATACCATTATGTTTTTGATTGGACATTTATAAAGCCTAACATTAATTTACACTTTCTGTGATGTGATTTTAAGAGAAGATCAACATATACCATTAGGTTTTTGATTGGACAGTTATAAAGCCTAACATTAATGTACACCTTCTGTGATGTGATTTTAAGAGAAGATCAACATATACCACTATGTTTTTGATTGGACATTTATAAAGCCTAACATTAATTTACACTTTCTGTGATGTGATTTTAAGAGAAGATCAACATATACTATTACGTTTTTGATTGGACAGTTATAAAGCCTAACATTAATTGACACCTTCTGTGATGTGATTTTAAGAGAAGATCAACATATACCATTATGTTTTTGATTGGACAGTTATAAAGCCTAACATTAATGTACACTTTCTGTGGTGTGATTTTAAGAGAAGATCAACATATACTATTATGTTTTTGATTGGACAGTTATAAAGCCTAACATTAATTTACACCTTCTGTGATGTGATTTTAAGAGAAGATCAACATATACCATAATGTTTTTGATTGGACAGTTAAAAAGCCTAACATTAATTTACACTTTCTGTGATGTGATTTTAAGAGAAGATCAACATATACCATTATGTTTTTGATTGGACAGTTATAAAGCCTAACATTAATTGACACCTTCTGTGATGTGATTTTAAGAGAAGATCAACATATACCATTATGTTTTTGATTGGACAGTTAAAAAGCCTAACATTAATTGACACCTTCTGTGATGTGATTTTAATAGAAGATCAACATATACCATTATGTTTTTGATTGGACAGTTATAAAGCCTAACATTAATGTACACCTTCTGTGATGTGATTTTAAGAGATCAACATATACCATAATGTTTTTGATTGGACAGTTATAAAGCCTAACATTAATGTACACCTTCTGTGATGTGATTTTAAGAGAAGATCAACATATACTATTATGTTTGTGGGTGTGGCTTTATGATGTAGCATCTTGTTTGTGGGTGTGGCTTTAAAATGTAACATCTTGTTTGTGGGTGTGGCTTTATAATGTAACATCTTGTTTGTGGGTGTGGCTTTATGATGTAGCATCTTGTTTGTGGGTGTTGCTTTAAAATGTAACATCTTGTTTGTGGGTGTGGCTTTATAATGTAACATCTTGTTTGTGGATGTGGCTTTATGATGTAGCATCTTGTTTGTGGGTGTGGCTTTATAATGTAACATCTTGTTTGTGGGTGTGGCTTTATAATGTAACATCTTGTTTGTGGGTGTGGCTTTATAATGTAACATCTTGTTTGTGGGTGTGGCTTTATAATGTAACATCTTGTTTGTGGGTGTGGCTTTATAATGTAACATCTTGTTTGTGGGTGTGACTTTATAATGTAACATCTTGTTTGTGGGTGTGGCTTTATGATGTAGCATCTTGTTTGTGGGTGTGGCTTTAAAATGTAACATCTTGTTTGTGGGTGTGGCTTTATAATGTAACATCTTGTTTGTGGGTTTGGCTTTATAATGTAACAGTTTGATTTTGGGAGTGACTTCATAATGTTACAACTTGTTTGTCTACATACTTGACAGTGTAAACACTTACGGGAAGAATAGAATAATTAGTGATTTTTTTCAAACCAAAGACAAATTTTAGAATTCGTTTTAGTTAATGAATTTGATTTTAATGTCTGAGACTGTTAATTTATATACCCGCTGTTTGTCATCTTTGTAGAACTCTCCTTTGTGAAATAGTAATATTTGTGGTTTTTACGTAATCAGTTGGAGATTATTAAGAAAATATCTCTTTTATTTATTTTCGAGATTCAAATCTGCAGTGAATAAAACTTTGTTTCCTAAAATATCTTGTTGATTGTCAAATGGAAGTTGGTCCACTCCATTGCTTTAATGAATCTCGTGTCCTTTCGAGAATCTCGTGTCGACAATGGATCCTAATTTTACCTTATTTATTTCTTTCTTGTATTCGTAAAAATATTAGAACTAGCAATAAAGCAATCAACAGAAATAAATGATTTTTAATCAAATTCAACTTATCGCAGTGTGCTGACGATATACAGATTTAAGTGGACGATAATGAAAATCGGAGCCTAAACTGTCTACTAAAGAAAGATTTGAAAATTGATTTGAGAATGGAACTATACACAAATGTGTATTAAGCCCAACAGTGTTAGAATTATATTTTGAATTGACATTTTTTACACCCCCCCCCCCCCTCCACCCCCTCGGCGATATTCGAACTCACACCACTGACAACCGCGTATAGTGAGCGATTGTTGCTTAGCGCTAATTCAGCAATTCTTTAGCTATATCATGGCGAGAACAAGTTAATTTGTCAATGAGGTTATGACGAGGTCCGTTTTGTACTAGACCAACACGCTGAGTTGGATTGTTATAGTGCTAGCTCACTGAAACAACAGTCCGCGGAAGGACATGTCGCTCCACTCGGACACATTATTCTGATTCCGAGCTAACCAATCTTTGCTCTTTCTGCATAATGCTGCGTGCTTAGCGGAAAAGCAACAAATACCAATTTTATAGTCTTTGGTTTGACCCGATCGGGACTCGAACCCACGATCTAGCGCACTCGGAGCGAGCACGCTAACCATTACGCCACCGATGCAGTATATATGCATATATGTATCATAGTGCAATACCTTTTTCCAACTTTGCAGTGCTGGAAAAGGCCCAGTTGGGTTATCTCTTCGAAGCCAACAATAGGAACTGACTTTGATACCATGAACATTTCCCTACAGGTATACTTTTGCTTACCTTGGATTTACAACTACCTGTGAAATCAGTACCTATCACAACTAATGTTGTGAGTTCGAACCTCGATCATGACAAGGTGTACTCGATACAACATTATGTGATAAAGTTTGTGGTAATTTGCGGTAGGTCATTGATTTTCTCCGGGTCCTCCGGTTTCCTCCATCGATAAAGCTGACTGCTATAATGAAGCTGGAATATTGTTGAACGTGGCGTTAAACACTATAGTCATAACACTAACTTCTTGTCGTGGTGTTAAACACTATAGCCATAACACTAACTCTTGTCGTGGTGTTAAACACTATAGCCATAACACTAACCTCTTGTCGTGGCGTTAAACACTATTGCCATAACACTAACTTCTTGTCGTGGCGTTAAACACTATAGCCATAACACTAACCTCTTATCGTGGCGTTAAACACTAAAGCCATAACACTAACCTCTTGTTGTGGCGTTAAACACTATTGCCATAACACTAACTTCTTGTCGTGGCGTTAAACACTATAGCCATAGCACTAACTCTTGTCATGGTACTAAACACTATAGCCATAACACTAACCTCTTGTCGTGGCGTTAAACACTATAGCCATAACACTAACTCTTGTCGTGGCGTTAAACACTATAGTCATAACACTAACCTCTTGTTGTGGCGTTAAACACTATAGCCATAACACTAACCTCTTGTCGTGGCGTTAAACACTATAGTCATAACACTAACCTCTTGTCGTGGCGTTAAACACTATAGCCATAGCACTAACCTCTTGTCGTGGCGTTAAACACTATAGCCATAGCACTAACCTCTTGTCGTGGCGTTAAACACTATAGTCATAACACTAACCTCTTGTCGTGGCGTTAAACACTATAGTCATAACACTAACCTCTTGTCATGGCGTTAAACACTATAGCCATAACACTAACCTCTTGTCGTGGCGTTAAACACTATTGTCATAACACTAACCTCTTGTTGTGGCGTTAAACACTATAGTCATAACACTAACCTCTTGTTGTGGCGTTAAACACTATTGTCATAACACTAACCTCTTGTCGTGGCGTTAAACACTATAGTCATAACACTAACCTCTTGTTGTGGCGTTAAACACTATAGTCATAACACTAACCTCTTGTTGTGGCGTTAAACACTATAGTCATAACACTAACCTCTTGTTGTGGCGTTAAACACTATAGTCATAACACTAACCTCTTGTCGTGGCGTTAAACACTATAGCCATAACACTAACTCTTGTCGTGGTGTTAAACACTATAGTCATAACACTAACCTCTTGTCGTGGCGTTAAACACTATAGCCATAACACTAACCTCTTGTTGTGGCGTTAAACACTATAGTCATAACACTAACCTCTTGTCGTGGCGTTAAACACTATAGCCATAACACTAACTCTTGTCGTGGTGTTAAACACTATAGTCATAACACTAACCTCTTGTCGTGGCGTTAAACACTATAGCCATAACACTAACCTCTTGTCGTGGCGTTAAACACTATAGCCATAACACTAACTCTTGTCGTGGTGTTAAACACTATAGTCAAAACACTAAC
This sequence comes from Bathymodiolus septemdierum, assembly GCA_963383655.1. Taxonomy (NCBI): domain Eukaryota; kingdom Metazoa; phylum Mollusca; class Bivalvia; order Mytilida; family Modiolidae; genus Bathymodiolus; species Bathymodiolus septemdierum. The sequence continues at coordinate 3,522,209 of OY726524.1, forward strand.
CTCTTGTTGTGGCGTTAAACACTATAGTCATAACACTAACCTCTTGTCGTGGTGTTAAACACTATAGTCATAACACTAACCTCTTGTCGTGGCGTTAAACACTATAGCCATAACACTAACCTCTTGTCGTGGCGTTAAACACTATAGCCATAACGCTAACCTCTTGTTATGGCGCTAAACACTATAGCCATAACACTAACTCTTGTCATGGCGTTAAACACTATAGTCATAACACTAACCTCTTGTCGTGGCGTTAAACACTATAGTCATAACACTAACCTCTTGTTGTGGCGTTAAACACTATTGCCATAACACTAACCTCTTGTCGTGGCGTTAAACACTATAGTCATAACACTAACCTCTTGTCGTGGCGTTAAACACTATAGCCATAACACTAACCTCTTGTCGTGGCGTTAAACACTATAGCCATAACACTAACCTCTTGTCGTGGCGTTAAACACTATAGTCATAACACTAAGCTCTTGTCATGGCGTTAAACACTATAGCCATAACACTAACCTCTTGTCGTGGCGTTAAACACTATAGTCATAACACTAACCTCTTGTCGTGGCATTAAACACTATAGTCATAACACTAACCTCTTGTCATGGCGTTAAACACTATAGCCATAACACTAACCTCTTGTCGTGGTGTTAAACACTATAGTCATAACACTAACCTCTTGTTGTGGCGTTAAACACTATAGTCATAACACTAACCTCTTGTTGTGGCGTTAAACACTATAGTCATAACACTAACCTCTTGTTGTGGCGTTAAACACTATAGTCATAACACTAACCTTTTGTCGTGGCGTTAAACACTATAGCCATAACACTAACCTCTTGTTGTGGCGTTAAACACTATAGTCATAACACTAACCTCTTGTTGTGGCGTTAAACACTATAGTCATAACACTAACCTCTTGTTGTGGCGTTAAACACTATAGTCATAACACTAACCTTTTGTCGTGGCGTTAAACACTATAGCCATAACACTAACTCTTGTCGTGGTGTTAAACACTATAGCCATAACACTAACTCTTGTCGTGGTGTTAAACACTATAGCCATAACACTAACTCTTGTCGTGGTGTTAAACACTATAGCCATAACAATAACCTCTTGTCGTGGGGTTAAACACTATAGTCATAACACTAACGTCTTGTTAAACACTATTGTCATAACACTAACCTCTTGTTGTGGCGCTAAACACTATAGCCATAACACTAACCTCCTGTCATGGCGTTAAACACTATAGTCATAACACTAACCTCTTGTTGTGGCGTTAAACACTATAGCCATAACACTAACCTCTTGTCATGGCGTTAAACACTAGTCATAACACTAACTCTTGTCATGGCGTTATACACTATAGTCATAACACTAACCTCTTGTCGTGGCATTAAACACTATAGCCATAACACTAACCTCTTGTTGTGGCATTAAACACTATAGCCATAACACTAACCTCTTGTTATGGCGTTAAACACTATTGTGATAACACTAACCTCTTGTCATGGCGTTAAACACTATAGCCATAACACTAACTCTTGTCATGGCGTTAAACACTATAGTCATAACACTAACCTCTTGTCGTGGCATTAAACACTATAGCCATAACACTAACCTATTGTCATGGCGTTAAACACTATAGTCATAACACTAACTCTTGTCATGGCGTTAAACACTATAGTCATAACACTAACCTCTTGTCGTGGCGTTAAACACTATAGTCATAACACTAACCTCTTGTCGTGGCGTTAAACACTATAGTCATAACACTAACCTCTTGTCGTGGCGTTAAACACAATAGCCATAACACTAACTCTTGTCATGGCGTTAAACACTATAGTCATAACACTAACGTCTTGTTAAACACTATTGTCATAACACTAACCTCTTGTCGTGGCGTTAAACACTATAGTCATAACACTAACCTCTTGTCGTGGCATTAAACACTATAGCCATAACACTAACTTCTTGTCGTGGCGTTAAACACTATCGCCATAACACTAACCTCTTGTCGTGGCATTAAGCACCATAGCCATAACACTAACCTCTTGTCGTGGCGTTAAACACTATAGCCATAACACTAACCTCTTGTTGTGGCGTTAAACACTATTGCCATGACACTAACTTCTTGTCGTGGCGTTAAACACTATAGTCATAACACTAACGTCTTGTTAAACACTATTGTCATAACACTAACCTCTTGTTGTGGCGTTAAACACTATAGTCATAACACTAACCTCTTGTTGTGGCGTTAAACACTATAGTCATAACACTAACCTCTTGTTGTGGCGTTAAACACTATAGTCATAACACTAACTCTTGTCGTGGTGTTAAACACTATAGTCATAACACTAACCTCTTGTCGTGGCGTTAAACACTATAGCCATAACACTAACCTCTTGTTGTGGCGTTAAACACTATAGTCATAACACTAACCTCTTGTCGTGGCGTTAAACACTATAGCCATAACACTAACTCTTGTCGTGGTGTTAAACACTATAGTCATAACACTAACCTCTTGTCGTGGCGTTAAACACTATAGCCATAACACTAACCTCTTGTCGTGGCGTTAAACACTATAGCCATAACACTAACTCTTGTCGTGGTGTTAAACACTATAGTCAAAACACTAACCTCTTGTTGTGGCGTTAAACACTATAGTCATAACACTAACCTCTTGTCGTGGTGTTAAACACTATAGTCATAACACTAACCTCTTGTCGTGGCGTTAAACACTATAGCCATAACACTAACCTCTTGTCGTGGCGTTAAACACTATAGCCATAACGCTAACCTCTTGTTATGGCGCTAAACACTATAGCCATAACACTAACTCTTGTCATGGCGTTAAACACTATAGTCATAACACTAACCTCTTGTCGTGGCGTTAAACACTATAGTCATAACACTAACCTCTTGTTGTGGCGTTAAACACTATTGCCATAACACTAACCTCTTGTCGTGGCGTTAAACACTATAGTCATAACACTAACTCTTGTCGTGGCGTTAAACACTATAGCCATAACACTAACCTCTTGTCGTGGCGTTAAACACTATAGCCATAACACTAACCTCTTGTCGTGGCGTTAAACACTATAGTCATAACACTAAGCTCTTGTCATGGCGTTAAACACTATAGCCATAACACTAACCTCTTGTCGTGGCGTTAAACACTATAGTCATAACACTAACCTCTTGTCGTGGCATTAAACACTATAGTCATAACACTAACCTCTTGTCATGGCGTTAAACACTATAGCCATAACACTAACCTCTTGTCGTGGTGTTAAACACTATAGTCATAACACTAACCTCTTGTTGTGGCGTTAAACACTATAGTCATAACACTAACCTCTTGTTGTGGCGTTAAACACTATAGTCATAACACTAACCTCTTGTTGTGGCGTTAAACACTATAGTCATAACACTAACCTTTTGTCGTGGCGTTAAACACTATAGCCATAACACTAACTCTTGTCGTGGTGTTAAACACTATAGCCATAACACTAACCTCTTGTCGTGGGGTTAAACACAAAAGTCATAACACTAACCTCTTGTTGTGGCATTACACACTATAGTCATAACACTAACGTCTTGTTAAACACTATTGTCATAACACTAACCTCTTGTCATGGTGTTAAACACTATTGTCATAACACTAACCTCTTGTTGTGGTGCTAAGCACTATAGCCATAACACTAACCTCTTGTCATGGCGTTAAACACTATAGTCATAACACTAACCTCTTGTTGTGGCGTTAAACACTATAGTCATAACACTAACGTCTTGTTAAACACTATTGTCATAACACTAACCTCTTGTTGTGGCGCTAAACACTATAGCCATAACACTAACCTCCTGTCATGGCGTTAAACACTATAGTCATAACACTAACCTCTTGTTGTGGCGTTAAACACTATAGCCATAACACTAACCTCTTGTCATGGCGTTAAACACTAGTCATAACACTAACTCTTGTCATGGCGTTATACACTATAGTCATAACACTAACCTCTTGTCGTGGCATTAAACACTATAGCCATAACACTAACCTCTTGTTGTGGCATTAAACACTATAGCCATAACACTAACCTCTTGTTTATGGCGTTAAACACTATTGTGATAACACTAACCTCTTGTCATGGCGTTAAACACTATAGCCATAACACTAACTCTTGTCATGGCGTTAAACACTATAGTCATAACACTAACCTCTTGTCGTGGCATTAAACACTATAGCCATAACACTAACCTATTGTCATGGCGTTAAACACTATAGTCATAACACTAACTCTTGTCATGGCGTTAAACACTATAGTCATAACACTAACCTCTTGTCGTGGCGTTAAACACTATAGTCATAACACTAACCTCTTGTCGTGGCGTTAAACACTATAGTCATAACACTAACCTCTTGTCGTGGCGTTAAACACAATAGCCATAACACTAACTCTTGTCATGGCGTTAAACACTATAGTCATAACACTAACGTCTTGTTAAACACTATTGTCATAACACTAACCTCTTGTCGTGGCGTTAAACACTATAGTCATAACACTAACCTCTTGTCGTGGCATTAAACACTATAGCCATAACACTAACTTCTTGTCGTGGCGTTAAACACTATTGCCATAACACTAACCTCTTGTCGTGGCATTAAGCACCATAGCCATAACACTAACCTCTTGTCGTGGCGTTAAACACTATAGCCATAACACTAACCTCTTGTTGTGGCGTTAAACACTATTGCCATGACACTAACTTCTTGTCGTGGCGTTAAACACTATAGTCATAACACTAACGTCTTGTTAAACACTATTGTCATAACACTAACCTCTTGTTGTGGCGTTAAACACTATAGCCATAACACTAACCTCTTGTCGTGGCGTTAAACACTATAGTCATAACACTAACCTCTTGTCGTGGTGTTAAACACTATAGTCATAACACTAACCTCTTGTCATGGCGTTAAACACTATAGCCATAACACTAACCTCTTGTCGTGGCGTTAAACACTATAGTCATAACACTAACCTCTTGTTGTGGCGTTAAACACTATAGTCATAACACTAACCTCTTGTTGTGGCGTTAAACACTATAGTCATAACACTAACCTCTTGTTGTGGCGTTAAACACTATTGTCATAACACTAACCTCTTGTCGTGGCGTTAAACACTATAGCCATAACACTAACTCTTGTCGTGGTGTTAAACACTATAGCCATAACACTAACCTCTTGTCGTGGCGTTAAACACTATAGTCATAACACTAACCTCTTGTTGTGGCATTAAACACTATAGTCATAACACTAACGTCTTGTTAAACACTATTGTCATAACACTAACCTCTTGTTGTGGCGCTAAACACTATAGCCATAACACTAACCTCTTGTCATGGCGTTAAACACTATAGTCATAACACTAACCTCTTGTCGTGGCGTTAAACACTATTGTCATAACACTAACTCTTGTCGTGGTGTTAAAAACTATTGTCATAACACTAACTCTTGTCGTGGCGTTAAACACTATTGTCATAGCACTAACTCTTGTCGTGGCGTTAAACACTATTGCCATAACACTAACCTCTTGTCATGGCGTTAAACACTATAGTCATAACACTAACCTCTTGCCGTGGCGTTAAACACTATAGCCATAACACTAACCTCTTGTCATGGCGTTAAACACTAGTCATAACACTAACTCTTGTCATGGCGTTAAACACTAGAGTCATAACACTAACCTCTTGTCGTGGCGTTAAACACTATAGTCATAACACTAACCTCTTGTCGTGGCGTTAAACACCATAGCCATAACACTAACCTCTTGTTGTGGCGTTAAACACTATAGCCATAACGCTAACCTCTTGTTATGGCGCTAAACACTATTGTGATAACACTAACCTCTTGTCATGGTGTTAAACACTATAGCCATAACACTAACTCTTGTCATGGCGTTAAACACTATAGTCATAACACTAACCTCTTGTCATGGCGTTAAACACTATAGCCATAACACTAACCTCTTGTCGTGGTGTTAAACACTATAGTCATAACACCAACCTCTTGTTGTGGCGTTAAACACTATAGTCATAACACTAACCTCTTGTTGTGGCGTTAAACACTATAGTCATAACACTAACCTCTTGTTGTGGCGTTAAACACTATAGTCATAACACTAACCTTTTGTCGTAGCGTTAAACACTATAGCCATAACACTAACTCTTGTCGTGGTGTTAAACACTATAGCCATAACACTAATCTCTTGTCGTGGGGTTAAACACAAAAGTCATAACACTAACCTCTTGTTGTGGCATTAAACACTATAGTCATAACACTAACGTCTTGTTAAACACTATTGTCATAACACTAACCTCTTGTTGTGGCGCTAAACACTATAGCCATAACACTAACCTCTTGTCATGGCGTTAAACACTATAGTCATAACACTAACCTCTTGTTGTGGCGCTAAACACTATAGCCATAACACTAACCTCTTGTTGTGGCGTTAAACACTATAGTCATAACACTAACCTCTTGTCATGGCGTTAAACACTATAGTCATAACACTAACCTCTTGTCGTGGCGTTAAACACTATAGCCATAACACTAACCTGTTGTCATGGCGTTAAACACTATAGTCATAACACTAACCTCTTGTCGTGGCGTTAAACACTATAGCCATAACACTAACCTCTTGTTGTGGCGTTAAACACTATAGCCATAACACTAACCTCTTGTCATGACGTTAAACACTATTGTGATAACACTAACCTCTTGTCATGGTGTTAAACACTATAGCCATAACACTAACTTCTTGTCGTGGCGCTAAACACTATAGTCATAACACTAACCTCTTGTCATGGCGTTAAACACTATTGTCATAACACTAACTCTTGTCGTGGTGTTAAACACTATTGTCATAACACTAACTCTTGTCGTGGCGTTAAACACTATTGTCATAACACTAACTCTTGTTGTGGCGTTAAACACTATTCCCATAACACTAACCTCTTGTCATGGCGTTAAACACTATAGTCATAACACTAACCTCTTGTCGTGGCGTTAAACACTATAGTCATAACACTAACCTCTTGTCATGGCGTTAAACACTATAGCCATAACACTAACCTCTTGTCGTGGTGTTAAACACTATAGTCATAACACCAACCTCTTGTCGTGGTGTTAAACACTATAGTCATAACACCAACCTCTTGTTGTGGCGTTAAACACTATAGTCATAACACTAACCTCTTGTTGTGGCGTTAAACACTATAGTCATAACACTAACCTCTTGTTGTGGCGTTAAACACTATAGTCATAACACTAACCTTTTGTCGTGGCGTTAAACACTATAGCCATAGCACTAACTCTTGTCGTGGTGTTAAACACTATAGCCATAACACTAATCTCTTGTCGTGGGGTTAAACACAAAAGTCATAACACTAACCTCTTGTTGTGGCATTAAACACTATAGTCATAACACTAACGTCTTGTTAAACACTATTGTCATAACACTAACCTCTTGTTGTGGTGCTAAACACTATAGCCATAACACTAACCTCTTGTCATGGCGTTAAACACTATAGTCATAACACTAACCTCTTGTTGTGGCGCTAAACACTATAGCCATAACACTAACCTCTTGTTGTGGCGTTAAACACTATAGTCATAACACTAACCTCTTGTCATGGCGTTAAACACTATAGTCATAACACTAACCTCTTGTCGTGGCGTTAAACACTATAGCCATAACACTAACCTATTGTCATGGCGTTAAACACTATAGTCATAACACTAACTCTTGTCATGGCGTTAAACACTATAGTCATAACACTAACCTCTTGTCGTGGCGTTAAACACTATAGTCATAACACTAACCTCTTGTCGTGGCGTTAAACACTATAGTCATAACACTAACCTCTTGTCGTGGCGTTAAACACAATAGCCATAACACTAACTCTTGTCATGGCGTTAAACACTATAGTCATAACACTAACGTCTTGTTAAACACTATTGTCATAACACTAACCTCTTGTCGTGGCGTTAAACACTATAGTCATAACACTAACCTCTTGTCGTGGCATTAAACACTATAGCCATAACACTAACTTCTTGTCGTGGCGTTAAACACTATCGCCATAACACTAACCTCTTGTCGTGGCATTAAGCACCATAGCCATAACACTAACCTCTTGTCGTGGCGTTAAACACTATAGCCATAACACTAACCTCTTGTTGTGGCGTTAAACACTATTGCCATGACACTAACTTCTTGTCGTGGCGTTAAACACTATAGTCATAACACTAACGTCTTGTTAAACACTATTGTCATAACACTAACCTCTTGTTGTGGCGTTAAACACTATAGTCATAACACTAACCTCTTGTTGTGGCGTTAAACACTATAGTCATAACACTAACCTCTTGTTGTGGCGTTAAACACTATAGTCATAACACTAACTCTTGTCGTGGTGTTAAACACTATAGTCATAACACTAACCTCTTGTCGTGGCGTTAAACACTATAGCCATAACACTAACCTCTTGTTGTGGCGTTAAACACTATAGTCATAACACTAACCTCTTGTCGTGGCGTTAAACACTATAGCCATAACACTAACTCTTGTCGTGGTGTTAAACACTATAGTCATAACACTAACCTCTTGTCGTGGCGTTAAACACTATAGCCATAACACTAACCTCTTGTCGTGGCGTTAAACACTATAGCCATAACACTAACTCTTGTCGTGGTGTTAAACACTATAGTCAAAACACTAACCTCTTGTTGTGGCGTTAAACACTATAGTCATAACACTAACCTCTTGTCGTGGTGTTAAACACTATAGTCATAACACTAACCTCTTGTCGTGGCGTTAAACACTATAGCCATAACACTAACCTCTTGTCGTGGCGTTAAACACTATAGCCATAACGCTAACCTCTTGTTATGGCGCTAAACACTATAGCCATAACACTAACTCTTGTCATGGCGTTAAACACTATAGTCATAACACTAACCTCTTGTCGTGGCGTTAAACACTATAGTCATAACACTAACCTCTTGTTGTGGCGTTAAACACTATTGCCATAACACTAACCTCTTGTCGTGGCGTTAAACACTATAGTCATAACACTAACTCTTGTCGTGGCGTTAAACACTATAGCCATAACACTAACCTCTTGTCGTGGCGTTAAACACTATAGCCATAACACTAACCTCTTGTCGTGGCGTTAAACACTATAGTCATAACACTAAGCTCTTGTCATGGCGTTAAACACTATAGCCATAACACTAACCTCTTGTCGTGGCGTTAAACACTATAGTCATAACACTAACCTCTTGTCGTGGCATTAAACACTATAGTCATAACACTAACCTCTTGTCATGGCGTTAAACACTATAGCCATAACACTAACCTCTTGTCGTGGTGTTAAACACTATAGTCATAACACTAACCTCTTGTTGTGGCGTTAAACACTATAGTCATAACACTAACCTCTTGTTGTGGCGTTAAACACTATAGTCATAACACTAACCTCTTGTTGTGGCGTTAAACACTATAGTCATAACACTAACCTTTTGTCGTGGCGTTAAACACTATAGCCATAACACTAACTCTTGTCGTGGTGTTAAACACTATAGCCATAACACTAACCTCTTGTCGTGGGGTTAAACACAAAAGTCATAACACTAACCTCTTGTTGTGGCATTACACACTATAGTCATAACACTAACGTCTTGTTAAACACTATTGTCATAACACTAACCTCTTGTCATGGTGTTAAACACTATTGTCATAACACTAACCTCTTGTTGTGGTGCTAAGCACTATAGCCATAACACTAACCTCTTGTCATGGCGTTAAACACTATAGTCATAACACTAACCTCTTGTTGTGGCGTTAAACACTATAGTCATAACACTAACGTCTTGTTAAACACTATTGTCATAACACTAACCTCTTGTTGTGGCGCTAAACACTATAGCCATAACACTAACCTCCTGTCATGGCGTTAAACACTATAGTCATAACACTAACCTCTTGTTGTGGCGTTAAACACTATAGCCATAACACTAACCTCTTGTCATGGCGTTAAACACTAGTCATAACACTAACTCTTGTCATGGCGTTATACACTATAGTCATAACACTAACCTCTTGTCGTGGCATTAAACACTATAGCCATAACACTAACCTCTTGTTGTGGCATTAAACACTATAGCCATAACACTAACCTCTTGTTATGGCGTTAAACACTATTGTGATAACACTAACCTCTTGTCATGGCGTTAAACACTATAGCCATAACACTAACTCTTGTCATGGCGTTAAACACTATAGTCATAACACTAACCTCTTGTCGTGGCATTAAACACTATAGCCATAACACTAACCTATTGTCATGGCGTTAAACACTATAGTCATAACACTAACTCTTGTCATGGCGTTAAACACTATAGTCATAACACTAACCTCTTGTCGTGGCGTTAAACACTATAGTCATAACACTAACCTCTTGTCGTGGCGTTAAACACTATAGTCATAACACTAACCTCTTGTCGTGGCGTTAAACACAATAGCCATAACACTAACTCTTGTCATGGCGTTAAACACTATAGTCATAACACTAACGTCTTGTTAAACACTATTGTCATAACACTAACCTCTTGTCGTGGCGTTAAACACTATAGTCATAACACTAACCTCTTGTCGTGGCATTAAACACTATAGCCATAACACTAACTTCTTGTCGTGGCGTTAAACACTATTGCCATAACACTAACCTCTTGTCGTGGCATTAAGCACCATAGCCATAACACTAACCTCTTGTCGTGGCGTTAAACACTATAGCCATAACACTAACCTCTTGTTGTGGCGTTAAACACTATTGCCATGACACTAACTTCTTGTCGTGGCGTTAAACACTATAGTCATAACACTAACGTCTTGTTAAACACTATTGTCATAACACTAACCTCTTGTTGTGGCGTTAAACACTATAGCCATAACACTAACCTCTTGTCGTGGCGTTAAACACTATAGTCATAACACTAACCTCTTGTCGTGGTGTTAAACACTATAGTCATAACACTAACCTCTTGTCATGGCGTTAAACACTATAGCCATAACACTAACCTCTTGTCGTGGCGTTAAACACTATAGTCATAACACTAACCTCTTGTTGTGGCGTTAAACACTATAGTCATAACACTAACCTCTTGTTGTGGCGTTAAACACTATAGTCATAACACTAACCTCTTGTTGTGGCGTTAAACACTATTGTCATAACACTAACCTCTTGTCGTGGCGTTAAACACTATAGCCATAACACTAACTCTTGTCGTGGTGTTAAACACTATAGCCATAACACTAACCTCTTGTCGTGGCGTTAAACACTATAGTCATAACACTAACCTCTTGTTGTGGCATTAAACACTATAGTCATAACACTAACGTCTTGTTAAACACTATTGTCATAACACTAACCTCTTGTTGTGGCGCTAAACACTATAGCCATAACACTAACCTCTTGTCATGGCGTTAAACACTATAGTCATAACACTAACCTCTTGTCGTGGCGTTAAACACTATTGTCATAACACTAACTCTTGTCGTGGTGTTAAAAACTATTGTCATAACACTAACTCTTGTCGTGGCGTTAAACACTATTGTCATAGCACTAACTCTTGTCGTGGCGTTAAACACTATTGCCATAACACTAACCTCTTGTCATGGCGTTAAACACTATAGTCATAACACTAACCTCTTGCCGTGGCGTTAAACACTATAGCCATAACACTAACCTCTTGTCATGGCGTTAAACACTAGTCATAACACTAACTCTTGTCATGGCGTTAAACACTAGAGTCATAACACTAACCTCTTGTCGTGGCGTTAAACACTATAGTCATAACACTAACCTCTTGTCGTGGCGTTAAACACCATAGCCATAACACTAACCTCTTGTTGTGGCGTTAAACACTATAGCCATAACGCTAACCTCTTGTTATGGCGCTAAACACTATTGTGATAACACTAACCTCTTGTCATGGTGTTAAACACTATAGCCATAACACTAACTCTTGTCATGGCGTTAAACACTATAGTCATAACACTAACCTCTTGTCATGGCGTTAAACACTATAGCCATAACACTAACCTCTTGTCGTGGTGTTAAACACTATAGTCATAACACCAACCTCTTGTTGTGGCGTTAAACACTATAGTCATAACACTAACCTCTTGTTGTGGCGTTAAACACTATAGTCATAACACTAACCTCTTGTTGTGGCGTTAAACACTATAGTCATAACACTAACCTTTTGTCGTAGCGTTAAACACTATAGCCATAACACTAACTCTTGTCGTGGTGTTAAACACTATAGCCATAACACTAATCTCTTGTCGTGGGGTTAAACACAAAAGTCATAACACTAACCTCTTGTTGTGGCATTAAACACTATAGTCATAACACTAACGTCTTGTTAAACACTATTGTCATAACACTAACCTCTTGTTGTGGCGCTAAACACTATAGCCATAACACTAACCTCTTGTCATGGCGTTAAACACTATAGTCATAACACTAACCTCTTGTTGTGGCGCTAAACACTATAGCCATAACACTAACCTCTTGTTGTGGCGTTAAACACTATAGTCATAACACTAACCTCTTGTCATGGCGTTAAACACTATAGTCATAACACTAACCTCTTGTCGTGGCGTTAAACACTATAGCCATAACACTAACCTGTTGTCATGGCGTTAAACACTATAGTCATAACACTAACCTCTTGTCGTGGCGTTAAACACTATAGCCATAACACTAACCTCTTGTTGTGGCGTTAAACACTATAGCCATAACACTAACCTCTTGTCATGACGTTAAACACTATTGTGATAACACTAACCTCTTGTCATGGTGTTAAACACTATAGCCATAACACTAACTTCTTGTCGTGGCGCTAAACACTATAGTCATAACACTAACCTCTTGTCATGGCGTTAAACACTATTGTCATAACACTAACTCTTGTCGTGGTGTTAAACACTATTGTCATAACACTAACTCTTGTCGTGGCGTTAAACACTATTGTCATAACACTAACTCTTGTTGTGGCGTTAAACACTATTCCCATAACACTAACCTCTTGTCATGGCGTTAAACACTATAGTCATAACACTAACCTCTTGTCGTGGCGTTAAACACTATAGTCATAACACTAACCTCTTGTCATGGCGTTAAACACTATAGCCATAACACTAACCTCTTGTCGTGGTGTTAAACACTATAGTCATAACACCAACCTCTTGTCGTGGTGTTAAACACTATAGTCATAACACCAACCTCTTGTTGTGGCGTTAAACACTATAGTCATAACACTAACCTCTTGTTGTGGCGTTAAACACTATAGTCATAACACTAACCTCTTGTTGTGGCGTTAAACACTATAGTCATAACACTAACCTTTTGTCGTGGCGTTAAACACTATAGCCATAGCACTAACTCTTGTCGTGGTGTTAAACACTATAGCCATAACACTAATCTCTTGTCGTGGGGTTAAACACAAAAGTCATAACACTAACCTCTTGTTGTGGCATTAAACACTATAGTCATAACACTAACGTCTTGTTAAACACTATTGTCATAACACTAACCTCTTGTTGTGGTGCTAAACACTATAGCCATAACACTAACCTCTTGTCATGGCGTTAAACACTATAGTCATAACACTAACCTCTTGTTGTGGCGCTAAACACTATAGCCATAACACTAACCTCTTGTTGTGGCGTTAAACACTATAGTCATAACACTAACCTCTTGTCATGGCGTTAAACACTATAGTCATAACACTAACCTCTTGTCGTGGCGTTAAACACTATAGCCATAACACTAACCTCTTGTCGTGGCGTTAAACACTATAGTCATAACACTAACCTCTTGTCGTGGCGTTAAACACTATAGCCATAACACTAACCTCTTGTTGTGGCGTTAAACACTATAGCCATAACACTAACCTCTTGTCATGACGTTAAACACTATTGTGATAACACTAACCTCTTGTCATGGTGTTAAACACTATAGCCACAACACTAACTTCTTGTCGTGGCGCTAAACACTATTGTCATAACACTAACTCTTGTCGTGGCGTTAAACACTATTGTCATAACATTAACTCTTGTTGTGGCGTTAAACACTATTCCCATAACACTAACCTCTTGTCATGGCGTTAAACACTATAGCCATAACACTAACCTCTTGTCATGGCATTAAACACTAGTCATAACACTAACTCTTGTCATGGCGTTAAACACTATAGTCATAACACTAACCTCTTGTCGTGGCGTTATACACTATAGTCATAACACTAACCTCTTGTCGTGGCATTAAACACTATAGCCATAACACTAACCTCTTGTTGTGGCGTTAAACACTATAGCCATAACACTAACCTCTTGTTATGGCGTTAAACACTATTGTGATAACACTAACCTCTTGTCATGGCGTTAAACACTATAGCCATAACACTAACTCTTGTCATGGCGTTAAACACTATAGTCATAACACTAACCTCTTGTCGTGGCATTAAACACTATAGCCATAACACTAACCTCTTGTCATGGCGTTAAACACTATAGTCATAACACTAACTCTTGTCATGGCGTTAAACACTATAGTCATAACACTAACCTCTTGTCGTGGCGTTAAACACTATAGTCATAACACTAACCTCTTGTCGTGGCGTTAAACACTATAGTCATAACACTAACCTCTTGTCGTGGCGTTAAACACAATAGCCATAACACTAACTCTTGTCATGGCGTTAAACACTATAGTCATAACACTAACGTCTTGTTAAACACTATTGTCATAACACTAACCTCTTGTCGTGGCGTTAAACACTATAGTCATAACACTAACCTCTTGTCGTGGCGTTAAACACTATTGCCATAACACTAACCTCTTGTCGTGGCATTAAGCACCATAGCCATAACACTAACCTCTTGTCGTGGCGTTAAACACTATAGCCATAACACTAACCTCTTGTTGTGGCGTTAAACACTATTGCCATGACACTAACTTCTTGTCGTGGCATTACACACTATAGTCATAACACTAACGTCTTGTTAAACACTATTGTCATAACACTAACCTCTTGTTGTGGCGCTAAACACTATAGCCATAACACTAACCTCTTGTCATGGCGTTAAACACTATAGTCATAACACTAACCTCTTGTCGTGGCGTTAAACACTATAGCCATAACACTAACCTCTTGTCGTGGCGTTAAACACTATAGCCATAACACTAACCTCTTGTCGTGGCGTTAAACACTATAGTCATAACACTAAGCTCTTGTCATGGCGTTAAACACTATAGCCATAACACTAACCTCTTGTCGTGGCGCTAAGCACTATAGTCATAACACTAACCTCTTGTCGTGGCGTTAAACACTATAGTCATAACACTAACCTCTTGTCATGGCGTTAAACACTATAGCCATAACACTAACCTCTTGTCGTGGCGTTAAACACTATAGTCATAACACTAACCTCTTGTTGTGGCGTTAAATACTATAGTCATAACACTAACCTCTTGTTGTGGCGTTAAACACTATAGTCATAACACTAACCTCTTGTTGTGGCGTTAAACACTATAGTCATAACACTAACCTCTTGTCGTGGCGCTAAACACTATAGCCATAACACTAACTCTTGTCGTGGTGTTAAACACTATAGTCATAACACTAACCTCTTGTTGTGGCATTAAACACTATAGTCATAACACTAACGTCTTGTTAAACACTATTGTCATAACACTAACCTCTTGTTGTGGTGCTAAGCACTATAGCCATAACACTAACCTCTTGTCATGGCGTTAAACACTATAGTCATAACACTAACCTCTTGTTGTGGCGCTAAACACTATAGCCATAACACTAACCTCTTGTTGTGGCGTTAAACACTATAGTCATAACACTAACCTCTTGTCGTGGCGTTAAACACTATAGCCATAACACTAACCTCTTGTCGTGGCGTTAAACACTATAGTCATAACACTAACCTCTTGTCGTGGCGTTAAACACTATAGCCATAACACTAACCTCTTGTTGTAGCGTTAAACACTATAGCCATAACACTAACCTCTTGTCATGGCGTTAAACACTATTGTGATAACACTAACCTCTTGTCATGGCGTTAAACACTATAGTCATAACACTAACCTCTTGCCGTGGCGTTAAACACTATAGCCATAACACTAACCTCTTGTCATGGCGTTAAACACTAGTCATAACACTAACTCTTGTCATGGCGTTAAACACTATAGTCATAACACTAACCTCTTGTCGTGGCGTTAAACACTATAGTCATAACACTAACCTCTTGTCGTGGCGTTAAACACTATAGCCATAACACTAACCTCTTGTTGTGGCGTTAAACACTATAGCCATAACGCTAACCTCTTGTTATGGCACTAAACACTATTGTGATAACACTAACCTCTTGTCATGGTGTTAAACACTATAGCCATAACACTAACTCTTGTCATGGCGTTAAACACTATAGTCATAACACTAACCTCTTGTCGTGGCGTTAAACACAATAGCCATAACACTAACCTCTTGTCGTGGCGTTAAACACTATTGCCATAACACTAACTTCTTGTCGTGGCATTAAACACTATAGCCATAACACTAACCTCTTGTCGTGGCGTTAAACACTATAGCCATAACACTAACCTCTTGTTGTGGCATTAAACAATATTGCCATAACACTAACTTCTTGTCGTGGCGTTAAACACTATAGCCATAACACTAACCTCTTGTCGTGGCGTTAAACACTATAGCCATAGCACTAACTCTTGTCGTGGTACTAAACACTATAGCCATAACACTAACCTCTTGTCGTGGCGTTAAACACTATAGCCATAACACTAACTCTTGTCGTGGCGTTAAACACTATAGTCATAAGACTAACCTCTTGTTGTGGCGTTAAACACTATAGCCATAACATTAACCTCTTGTCGTGGCGTTAAACACTATAGTCATAACACTAACCTCTTGTCGTGGCGTTAGACACTATAGCCATAACACTAACCTCTTGTCGTGGCGTTAAACACTATAGTCATAACACTAACCTCTTGTCGTGGCGTTAAACACTATAGTCATAACACTAAGCTCTTGTCATGGCGTTAAACACTATAGCAATAACACTAACCTCTTGTCGTGGCGTTAAACACTATAGTCATAACACTAACCTCTTGTCGTGGCGTTAAACACTATAGTCATAACACTAACCTCTTGTCATGGCGTTAAACACTATAGCCATAACACTAACCTCTTGTCGTGGTGTTAAACACTATAGTCATAACACCAACCTCTTGTTGTGGCGTTAAACACTATAGTCATAACACTAACCTCTTGTTGTGGCGTTAAACACTATCGTCATAACACTAACCTCTTGTTGTGGCGTTAAACACTATAGTCATAACACTAACCTTTTGTCGTGACATTAAACACTATAGCCATAACACTAACTCTTGTCGTGGTGTTAAACACTATAGCCATAACACTAATCTCTTGTCGTGGGGTTAAACACAAAAGTCATAACACTAATCTCTTGTTGTGGCATTAAACACTATAGTCATAACACTAACGTCTTGTTAAACACTATTGTCATAACACTAACCTCTTGTTGTGGCGCTAAACACTATAGCCATAACACTATCCTCTTGTCATGGCGTTAAACACTATAGTCATAACACTAACCTCTTGTTGTGGCGCTAAACACTATAGCCATAACACTAACCTCTTGTTGTGGCGTTAAACACTATAGTCATAACACTAACCTCTTGTCATGGCGTTAAACACTATAGTCATAACACTAACCTCTTGTCATGGCGTTAAACACTATAGCCATAACACTAACCTCTTGTCGTGGCGTTAAACACTATAGTCATAACACTAACCTCTTGTCGTGGCGTTAAACACTATAGCCATAACACTAACCTCTTGTTGTGGCGTTAAACACTATAGCCATAACACTAACCTCTTGTCATGACGTTAAACACTATTGTGATAACACTAACCTCTTGTCATGGTGTTAAACACTATAGCCATAACACTAACTTCTTGTCGTGGCGCTAAACACTATAGTCATAACACTAACCTCTTGTCATGGCGTTAAACACTATTGTCATAACACTAACTCTTGTCGTGGTGTTAAACACTATTGTCATAACACTAACTCTTGTCGTGGCATTAAACACTATTGTCATAACACTAACTCTTGTTGTGGCGTTAAACACTATTCCCATAACACTAACCTCTTGTCATGGCGTTAAGCACTATAGTCATAACACTAACCTCTTGTCGTGGCGTTAAACACTATAGCCATAACACTAACCTCTTGTCATGGCATTAAACACTAGTCATAACACTAACTCTTGTCATGGCGTTAAACACTATAGTCATAACACTAACCTCTTGTCGTGGCGTTATACACTATAGTCATAACACTAACCTCTTGTCGTGGCATTAAACACTATAGCCATAACACTAACCTCTTGTTGTGGCGTTAAACACTATAGCCATAACACTAACCTCTTGTTATGGCGTTAAACACTATTGTGATAACACTAACCTCTTGTCATGGCGTTAAACACTATAGCCATAACACTAACTCTTGTCATGGCATTAAACACTATAGTCATAACACTAACCTCTTGTCGTGGCATTAAACACTATAGCCATAACACTAACCTCTTGTCATGGCGTTAAACACTATAGTCATAACACTAACCTCTTGTCGTGGCGTTAAACACAATAGTCATAACACTAACCTCTTGTCGTGGCGTTAAACACTATAGTCATAACACTAACCTCTTGTCGTGGCGTTAAACACAATAGCCATAACACTAACTCTTGTCATGGCGTTAAACACTATAGTCATAACACGAACGTCTTGTTAAACACTATTGTCATAACACTAACCTCTTGTCGTGGCATTAAACACTATAGTCATAACACTAACCTCTTGTCGTGGCATTAAACACTATAGCCATAACACTAACTTCTTGTCGTGGCGTTAAACACTATTGCCATAACACTAACCTCTTGTCGTGGCATTAAGCACCATAGCCATAACACTAACCTCTTGTCGTGGCGTTAAACACTATAGCCATAACACTAACCTCTTGTTGTGGCATTAAACACTATTGCCATGACACTAACTTCTTGTCGTGGCGTTAAACACTATAGTCATAACACTAACGTCTTGTTAAACACTATTGTCATAACACTAACCTCTTGTTGTGGCGCTAAACACTATAGCCATAACACTAACCTCTTGTCATGGCGTTAAACACTATAGTCATAACACTAACCTCTTGTCGTGGCGTTAAACACTATAGCCATAACACTAACCTCTTGTCGTGGCGTTAAACACTATAGCCATAACACTAACCTCTTGTCGTGGCGTTAAACACTATAGTCATAACACTAAGCTCTTGTCATGGCGTTAAACACTATAGCCATAACACTAACCTCTTGTCGTGGCGCTAAGCACTATTGTCATAACACTAACCTCTTGTCGTGGCGTTAAACACTATAGTCATAACACTAACCTCTTGTCGTGGCGTTAAACACTAGTCATAACACTAACCTCTTGTCGTGGCGTTAAACACTATAGCCATAACACTAACCTCTTGTTGTGGCGTTAAACACTATAGCCATAACACTAACCTCTTGTCATGGCGTTAAACACTATTGTGATAACACTAACCTCTTGTCATGGCGTTAAACACTATAGCCATAACACTAACTTCTTGTCGTGGCGCTAAACACTATAGCCATAACACTAAACTCTTGTCGTGGTGCTAAACACTATAGCCATAACACTAACCTCTTGTTGTGGCGCTAAACACTATTGCCATAGCACTAACTCTTGTCATGGCGTTAAACACTATAGCAATAACACTAACCTCTTGTCGTGGTGTTAAACACTATAGCCATAACACTAAACTCTTGTCGTGGTGCTAAACACTATAGCCATAACACTAACCTCTTGTCGTCGCGCTAAGCACCATAGCCATAACACTAACCTCTTGTCGTGGCGTTAAACACTATAGCCATAACACTAACCTCTTGTCGTGGTGCTAAACACTATAACCATAACACTAACTCTTGTCGTGGTGCTAAACACTATAGTCATAACACGAACGTCTTGTTAAACACTATTGTCATAACACTAACCTCTTGTCGTGGCATTAAACACTATAGTCATAACACTAACCTCTTGTCGTGGCATTAAACACTATAGCCATAACACTAACTTCTTGTCGTGGCGTTAAACACTATTGCCATAACACTAACGTCTTGTCGTGGCATTAAGCACCATAGCCATAACACTAACCTCTTGTCGTGGCGTTAAACACTATAGCCATAACACTAACCTCTTGTTGTGGCATTAAACACTATTGCCATGACACTAACTTCTTGTCGTGGCGTTAAACACTATAGTCATAACACTAACGTCTTGTTAAACACTATTGTCATAACACTAACCTCTTGTTGTGGCGCTAAACACTATAGCCATAACACTAACCTCTTGTCATGGCGTTAAACACTATAGTCATAACACTAACCTCTTGTCGTGGCGTTAAACACTATAGCCATAACACTAACCTCTTGTCGTGGCGTTAAACACTATAGCCATAACACTAACCTCTTGTCGTGGCGTTAAACACTATAGTCATAACACTAAGCTCTTGTCATGGCGTTAAACACTATAGCCATAACACTAACCTCTTGTCGTGGCGCTAAGCACTATTGTCATAACACTAACCTCTTGTCGTGGCGTTAAACACTATAGTCATAACACTAACCTCTTGTCGTGGCGTTAAACACTAGTCATAACACTAACCTCTTGTCGTGGCGTTAAACACTATAGCCATAACACTAACCTCTTGTTGTGGCGTTAAACACTATAGCCATAACACTAACCTCTTGTCATGGCGTTAAACACTATTGTGATAACACTAACCTCTTGTCATGGCGTTAAACACTATAGCCATAACACTAACTTCTTGTCGTGGCGCTAAACACTATAGCCATAACACTAAACTCTTGTCGTGGTGCTAAACACTATAGCCATAACACTAACCTCTTGTTGTGGCGCTAAACACTATTGCCATAGCACTAACTCTTGTCATGGCGTTAAACACTATAGCCATAACACTAACCTCTTGTCGTGGTGTTAAACACTATAGCCATAACACTAAACTCTTGTCGTGGTGCTAAACACTATAGCCATAACACTAACCTCTTGTCGTCGCGCTAAGCACCATAGCCATAACACTAACCTCTTGTCGTGGCGTTAAACACTATAGCCATAACACTAACCTCTTGTCGTGGTGCTAAACACTATAACCATAACACTAACTCTTGTCGTGGTGCTAAACACTATAGTCATAACACTAACCTCTTGTGGTGGCGTTAAACACTATAGCCATAACACTAACCTCTTGTCGTGGCGTTAAACACTATAGCCATAACACTAACCTCTTGTCGTGGCGTTAAACACTATAGTCATAACACTAACCTCTTGTCGTGGCGTTAAACACCATAGCCATAACACTAACCTCTTGTCGTGGCGTTAAACACTATAGCCATAACACTAACCTCTTGTCGTGGCGTTAAACACCATAGCCATAACACTAACCTCTTGTCGTGGCGTTAAACACTATAGCCATAACACTAACCTCTTGTCGTGGCGCTAAACACTATAGCCATAGCACTAACTCTTGTCGTGGTGCTAAACACTATAGTCATAACACTAACCTCTTGTCGTGGCGCTAAACACTATAGCCATAGCACTAACTCTTGCCGTGGTGCTAAACACTATAGCCATAACACTAACCTCTTGTCGTCGCGCTACACTATAGCCATAAGACTAACCTCTTGTCGTGGCGCTAAACACTATAGCCATAACACTAACCTCTTGTCATGGCGTTAAACACCATAGCCATAACACTAACCTCTTGTCGTGGCGTTAAACACTATAGCCATAACACTAACCTCTTGTTGTGGCGTTAAACACTATTGCCATAACACTAACTTGTTGTCGTGGCGTTAAACACTATAGCCATAACACTAACCTCTTGTCGTGGCGTTAAACACTATAGCCATAACACTAACCTCTTGTCGTGGCATTAAACACTATAGCCATAACACTAACCTCTTGTCGTGGCGCTAAACACTATAGCCATAACACTAACCTCTTGTCATGGCGTTAAACACTATAGCCATAACACTAACCTCTTGTCATGGCGTTAAACACTATAGCCATAACACTAACCTCTTGTTGTGGCGTTAAACACTATAGCCATAACACTAACCTCTTGTCGTGGCGCTAAATACTATAGCCATAACACTAACCTCTTGTCATGGCGCTAAACACTATTGCCATAGCACTAACCTCTTGTTAAACACTATAGCCATAACACTAACCTCTTGTTGTGGCGTTAAACACTATAGCCATAACACTAACCTCTTGTCATGGCGCTAAACACTATTGCCATAACACTAACCTCTTGTCGTGGCGTTAAACACTATAGCCATAACACTAACCTCTTGTCGTGGCGCTAAATACTATAGCCATAACACTAACCTCTTGTCATGGCGCTAAACACTATTGCCATAGCGCTAACCTCTTGTCGTGGCGTTAAACACTATAGCCATAACACTAACCTCTTGTCGTGGCGTTAAACACTATAGCCATAACACTAACCTCTTGTCGTGGCGTTAAACACTATAGCCATAACACCAACCTCTTGTTAAACACTATAGCCATAACACTCACCTCTTGTCATGGCGCTAAATACTATAGCCATAACACTAACCTCTTGTCATGGCGTTAAACACTATAGCCATAACACTAACCTCTTGTCGTGGCGTTAAACACTATAGTCATAACACTAACCACTTGTCGTGGCGTTAAACACTATTGTCATAACACTAACCTCTTATCTTGGCGTTAAACACAATAGCCATAACACTAACCTCTTGTCGTGGCGTTAAACACTATAGCCATAACACTAACCTCTTGTCGTGGCGTTAAACACAATAGCCATAACACTAACCTCTTGTCGTGGTGCTAAACACTATAGCCATAACACTAACCTCTTGTTGTGGCGTTAAACACTATTGTCATTGCACTAACCTCTTGTCATGGCGTTAAACACTATAGCCATAACACTAACCTCTTGTCGTGGCGTTAAACACTATAGCCATAACACTAACCTCTTGTCGTGGCGTTAAACACTATAGCCATAACACTAACCTCTTGTCTTGGCGTTAAACACTATAGCCATAACACTAACCTCTTGTCGTGGCATTAAACACTATAGCCATAACACTAACCTCTTGTCGTGGCGTTAAACACTATATCCATAACACTAACCTCTTGTCGTGGCGTTAAACACTATAGCCATAACACTAACCTCTTGTCGTGGTGCTAAACACTATAGCCATAACACTAACCTCTTGTTGTGGCGTTAAACACTATTGTCATTGCACTAACCTCTTGTCATGGCGTTAAACACTATAGCCATAACACTAACCTCTTGTCGTGGCGTTAAACACTATAGCCATAACACTAACCTCTCGTCGTGGCGTTAAACACTATAGCCATAACACTAACCTCTTGTCTTGGCGTTAAACACTATAGCCATAACACTAACCTCTTGTCGTGGCATTAAACACTATAGCCATAACACTAACCTCTTGTCGTGGCGTTAAACACTATATCCATAACACTAACCTCTTGTTAAACACTATAGCCATAACACTAACCTCTTGTTTATACAATTATTAATTTGCCTTTGTTATAAAAATAACAGTCAAAAATAAAACTAGAATGTTATTAAATTTACTGGTTTCTTTTTAAGCTTTCGCTATTTTAATTTTCTTTTATCTTATTTCACACCCAGTAACTACACAATCAGTAACACGTGAGGTTCTGTTAGGAACGAAACGCTACGACAAAATAGATGGCTTCAATTTTCTCATTATGAACTTTCCATTTATATGTAGCAACATCTCAGCTGCTCCTGCATATGGAGTATATATCTCTCAGTTGACCCGATATTTCAGTGCTTTTAGTTCCTATTAAGATTTCCTTGATAGAGCGTTGCTGCTAGCATCAAAGCTACTGAACCAAGGATCATATTGTTTAAGTTGAAGTCATCACAAGTGTTACAATCACCAACATGACTTGGTTAATGCGTTATCAGCACTTCATGACTTGTCACCGGGTTTGTAACTCGAGTAATGCGATGGTTGCCACTAGTGGAGCACATGAGTTTAACTATTGTATTGTTTGTTGTTTTTCTTTTGACTATTGTATTGTTTGTTGTTTTTCTTTTCACTATTGTATTGTTTGTTGTTTTTCTTTAGACTATTGTATTGTTTGTTGTTTTTCTTTAGACTATTGTATTGTTTGTTGTTTTTCTTTTGACTATTGTATTGTTTGTTGTTTTTCTTTTGACTATTGTATTGTTTGTTGTTTTTCTTTTGACTATTGCATTGTTTGTTGTTTTTCTTTAGACTATTGTATTGTTTGTTGTTTTTCTTTTGACTATTGTATTGTTTGTTGTTTTTCTTTTGACTATTGTATTGTTTGTTGTTTTTCTTTTGATTATTGTATTGTTTGTTGTTTTTCTTTTGACTATTGTATAGTTTGTTGTTTTTCTTTTGACTATTGTATTGTTTGTTGTTTTTCTTTTGACTATTGTATTGTTTGTTGTTTTTCTTTTGACTATTGTATTGTTTGTTGTTTTTCTTTTGACTATTGTATTGTTTGTTGTTTTTCTTTTGACTATTGTATTGTTTGTTGTTTTTCTTTAGACTATTGCATTGTTTGTTGTTTTTCTTTTGACTATTATATTGTTTGTTGTTTTCCTTTAGACTATTGTATTGTTTGTTGTTTTTCTTTTGACTATTGTATTGTTTGTTGTTTTTCTTTTGACTATTGTATTGTTTGTTGTTTTTCTTTTGACTATTGTATTGTTTGTTGTTTTTCTTTAGATTATTGTATTGTTTGTTGTTTTTCTTTTGACTATTGTATTGTTTGTTGTTTTTCTTTTGACTATTGTATTGTTTGTTGTTTTTCTTTAGACTATTGTATTGTTTGTTGTTTTTCTTTTGACTATTGTATTGTTTGTTGTTTTTCTTTTGACTATTGTATTGTTTGTTGTTTTTCTTCTGACTATTGTATTGTTTGTTGTTTTTCTTTTGACTATTGTATTGTTTGTTGTTTTTCTTTTGACTATTGTATTGTTTGTTGTTTGTTTTTTTGACTATTGTATTGTTTGTTGTTTTTCTTTAGACTATTGTATTGTTTGTTGTTTTTCTTTTGACTATTGTATTGTTTGTTGTTTTTCTTCTGACTATTGTATTGTTTGTTGTTTTTCTTTTGACTATTGTATTGTTTGTTGTTTTTCTTTTGACTATTGTATTGTTTGTTGTTTTTTTTTTTGACTATTGTATTGTTTGTTGTTTTTCTTTAGACTATTGTATTGTTTGTTGTTTTTCTTTTCACTATTGCATTGTTTGTTGTTTTTCTTTTGACTATTGTATTGTTTGTTGTTTTTCTTTAGACTATTGTATTGTTTGTTGTTTTTCTTTTGACTATTGTATTGTTTGTTGTTTTTCTTTTGACTATTGTATTGTATTGTTTGTTGTTTTTCTTTTGACTATTGTATTGTTTGTTGTTTTTCTTTTGACTATTGTATTGTTTGTTGTTTTTCTTTTGACTATTGCATTGTTTGTTGTTTTTCTTTTGACTATTGCATTGTTTGTTGTTTTTCTTTTGACTATTGTATTGTTTGTTGTTTTTCTTTTGACTATTGTATTGTTTGTTGTTTTTCTTTTGACTATTGTATTGTTTGTTGTTTTTCTTTTGACTATTGTATTGTTTGTTGGTTTTTTTTTTGACTATTGTATTGTTTGTTGTTTTTCTTTTGACTATTGTATTGTTTGTTGTTTTTCTTTTGACTATTGTATTGTTTGTTGTTTTTCTTTTGACTATTGCATTGTTTGTTGTTTTTCTTTTGACTATTGTATTGTTTGTTGTTTTTCTTTTGACTATTGTATTGTTTGTTGTTTTTCTTTTGATTATTGTATTGTTTGTTGTTTTTCTTTTGACTATTGTATTGTTTGTTGTTTTTCTTTTGACTATTGTATTGTTTGTTGTTTTTCTTTTGACTATTGTATTGTTTGTTGTTTTTCTTTTGATTATTGTATTATTTGTTGTTTTTCGTTTGACTATTGTATTGTTTGTTGTTTTTCTTTTGACTATTGTATTGTTTGTTGTTTTTCTTTTGACTATTGTATTGTTTGTTGTTTTTCTTTTGACTATTGTATTGTTTGTTGTTTTTTTTTTGACTATTGTATTGTTTGTTGTTTTTCTTTTGACTATTGTATTGTTTGTTGTTTTTCTTTTGACTATTGTATTGTTTGGTTTTTTTTTTTGACTATTGTATTGTTTGTTGTTTTTCTTTTGACTATTGTATTGTTTGTTGTTTTTCTTTTGACTATTGTATTGTTTGTTGTTTTTCTTTTGACTATTGTATTGTTTGTTGTTTTTTTTTTGACTATTGTATTGTTTGTTGTTTTTCTTTTGACTATTGTATTGTTTGTTGTTTTTCTTTTGACTATTGTATTGTTTGTTGTTTTTCTTTTGACTATTGTATTGATTGTTGTTTTTCTTTTGACTATTGTATTGTTTGTTGTTTTTCTTTTGACTATTGTATTGTTTGTTGTTTTTCTTTTGACTATTGTATTGTTTGTTGTTTTACTTTTGATTATTGTATTATTTGTTGTTTTTCTTTTGACTATTGTATTGTTTGTTGTTTTTCTTTTGACTATTGTATTGTTTGTTGTTTTTCTTTTGACTATTGTATTGTTTGTTGTTTTTCTTTAGACTATTGTATTGTTTGTTGTTTTTCTTTTGACTATTGTATTATTTGTTGTTTTTCTTTAGACTATTGTATTGTTTGTTGTTTTTCTTTTGACTATTGTATTGTTTGTTGTTTTTTTTTTGACTATTGTATTGTTTGTTGTTTTTCTTTTGACTATTGTATTGTTTGTTGTTTTTTTTTTGACTATTGTATTGTTTGTTGTTTGGTTCACGACTTCTGATTACTCTCTTTGGTATCTTCTAACATTTCTTCCATCCAGAGGCCCCCTTGTGTCACTCTTTACCTACATGACTTATTGTTTGTAAACTTCTTATTGTCATCAATATCGCTCTAAATATTGTTTTAAACAACAAAGAAACAAAATGTATGGCCAACTAATTCAAAATAAAAGCTGCATAAAGTTTATTTTTGATAACAATAATAAAAGAAATAGTAAATTTAGTTTTTATACAACTATAATGATTTTGTATTACAATACAATCATCATCTAATAATATACAATTACCAAATATTTCAAACTATTCTTAAATGTTCCATTAATATGTAATGGTTTTGTAATATTGTTTATTTAAACATTCAATGCAAAATGTGATAAACAGGAAATATTGCATTGATGTTCAGAATGTCTAGCAACACTTTTTATTGAATGCTACAAACATATATTGATGTTCAGAATGTCTAGCAACACTTTTTATTGAATGCTACAAACATATATTGATGTTCAGAATGTCTAGCAACACTTTTTTATTGAACGCTATACAATATTGATAAATATTTAATCTTATTTATCATAAAATTAAAAAAAATCCTGTTAAGTGAAATTTTGTGAATTACATGTACTACCTTATTTTATGAAATATGTAAAATTAAATGCATTCCCTGTATAAGAAACATTATGTTGCTATTGTATGTCAGCGTGGCTTCATCGTCACTACATGGTATGAGATATGCTGTCTATCACTGAGTATTATTTTTTTAGTAATAATGAAAGAATGGCAATTAAATCACTGATTACAGTTGTGTGTTAAACAGGTAAAATTTATGATTTTTTTTTAAAGATATGAAAAATTTGAAGATACCAAAGGGGTATTCAGAAACTGTTAATCAAAGGCCACAAAATACAATGGTCAAGTGAAAAAAAGGACAATAAAAACAAACAATGATCTACAAAACACTATACAGAAAATTAATGATTGCACAACACGAATTTGAACCCCACAAAAAAACATGCTCTGTTAGGGTATTCCTGTTCCACTAGTGGCACCACTCCTAATTCATGTCTACTTTCTTGTAAACATGACTACCACTTTCAATGATGTGTCACTAACTTTCATTGAGTTGTCAGGCATTATTTATTGTCAATTTGATTGGATAGTATAACTTCCTGTCACAAAATATGTCAAAGCATTACATTTGTCTTTTCAGAATAAAGCTTGATTACATCATTTCCCAAAAGAGGGGAGGATAGGGCACATAAAACTAGTTTAACCCTGCCAGGAAAGTGAGCAGTCATGTATTTGTGTGGTAGGATGTATTTGTGTAGTAGGATTATCAATTTTGTCTCTGTGTCTACAATATTTCAATTAGAATTTAGGAATTGTTCCGACTGTGTGGTATTTTTTGTTTTTCATTTTTTTCTTTCTGAAGTTTTAAAATATATTTCATAATTATCAGGATTCAGCTATTGCATATTGTGAAACCATGATTAATCGTGGGGTTCTAATTTTCGTGGTTCACTTAAACCACAAAAATAAAAATCTGAGGAAATACAATTTTTCCATCAATTGTTGTCTGTAGTTGTTTGGAACCAGGAATTCAAGAACACAGGGATAAAAGCATTTTGTAGAAACCAATGAACATTGATGACAACAAATAGAAGTACTTTGACAGTATCTCAACAGATGTTGATGACAAAGTTAGAATTAACATACAGTAGTGAGGATCATGACATCCATACCACCATGGAACCTGCAATGAACTCTGTGCATTTTGAATATTGAAAAATAAACCATGAGTAACTAAACAATGCCGAACTCATGAATGTGTGTTAGCGCACGAGTGAATTATCATCGTTGTTTAATTATGAGTGGTTTATTTTTGATATTTTGAATGAGAGAAGAGTTATAATGTTTGTTACATAGATATAACATTTTATCCTGCAATCAGTACATTTGCTGTACAAATATGATATACGAATAAATTGTTGCTTTATTCGTACTATACAAAAAAACTTTTCAGCCTACGAATAAACTTTCCTGGTACCCTGTAGCTATGTACAGCGGAGGGCGCAGACAAGTATGAAACTGGTACTAATGTAATGCGGACCACAAAGAAGACACCCTTGACAACATTTATGAAAGGCGAGGAATGACGCTTATTTCTGTCCTTTTGTTTAAATCTGACAAGTTTTCCGACTTTTTTGACATTGCA
This sequence comes from Bathymodiolus septemdierum, assembly GCA_963383655.1. Classification (NCBI taxonomy): domain Eukaryota; kingdom Metazoa; phylum Mollusca; class Bivalvia; order Mytilida; family Modiolidae; genus Bathymodiolus; species Bathymodiolus septemdierum. The sequence continues at coordinate 3,551,630 of OY726524.1, forward strand.
GGATAAACACAATATACGTACATTGTCGTTAAATATAAAATTCCTTTGTACTCGCTACGAAACAGGCCTGAAAAGCTCGCCAAAGGCTCGCTATTCTGCCTGTTTCTAAAGCTCGTACAAATAAATTTTATATTTACCGACAATGTACGTATATTGTATACGTGTTGTCTGTTCTTCTTCGATATACAGATTCTGATTGCCTCCCTTTGGTATCTTCAAACTCTTCTTCCTACACATACCTTTGTCCATCGTGTTGTCTGTTCTTCTTCGATATACAGATTCTGATTACCTCCCTTTGGTATCTTCAAACTCTTCTTACTTGCATTAATAAGAAGTTTCAAAATGGAATTGGTTTTTCATTGTATTGACGATACTAAATGATATTTTAACTTGGGGCAAAGTTAGTGCTGTGATGTCAAGCAGTGAAATAAACGTGTAATAATAATAATATTATCTACAAAATGTACCTATTTATAATAAATGGAAATACCCATAATTTATTTCTGTATATATATAAATTATACATTGATCAAGTTTATGAATTATTAAGTTGCATTTACACTGTCAAATATGTTTCTTCTTATTCTCTACACACCTTACCAGTGAACCTTATTCTCTACACACCTTACCAGTGAACCTTATTCAGTCTAAGCACCTATTAAACTCCCTTCCAATATATGAAGGATCCACAAATCATGTTTGACTACATGCTTACACAGTCAAATTTAAGTTTGGAGTGAATTTGATTGATTGATTGGTGCTTAACGCCAACTTCAGCAATATTTCAGCTATGTCGTGACATTTGAGTGAATTTGATGTAAATATTTGACAGTTGTAAACACACCTTTCAAATGAACAAAAAATGATGAAAGACAGGTTTTGAAATTTAAATATTAAAATTGTTTCCTGGTCTTATTTTTTCTTGGTACACGGCCAATCTAATCCACCACAAGCTGCTGATATGATGAAATAAAGAATTATCTGAAATTATAAAAACAACAAGTCATTGAGATGTTTTATTATGATTTCCAACCATGTGTATAAATATTTGATTAAATGAACACTTATAATGAAATTTTAGGGCAACATGATGTTTTTTCATTATAGCTGAATATCAATATAACCAGCCTTGATAAATACTCAAGGGAGATAACTCCTATAACCAGACTTGATATACACTCAAGGGAGATAACTCATGTATATACAGAGTATGTCAATGTATTGGACAGATCTAATAAGCTTTCTTTTAAAATGAAAATTCTCCCTGTTTTAAGAATTTGAGAAAAACAGTAAATTACATTGGTCTACAACAAATTTTACCACAAAGAATTTGGATATTGGTGAACATGCAAGTAAAATCCTTCTGAAACTTAACATTAAAAGTTACTTCTATTGCTGTTCTTTATCTGATATCATTGTTTTATCTTCAATGATGGGCATTACTTGTACCCCAAATTAAAAGAGATGGCGATAGTCTCCAGATGAGCATTACCATTAGATTTTAGTTCCAAGTTGACTATTGTTTCACTATTATGTCATACGATGGTCTTGTATACTATTTAATATTTAGATAATTGCCATCAGCTCTCTTTAATAGAACTTCAGTGTTCTCCATTTTTGCTCAGTGATAGGTGGTTGTTTTTTGTTGCTGACTTTTATAGTGTTTTCATTTTTTCGCCTTTGCACTTATGTACGTGTAATCGCGACAAAAATAATACAAAGAATTCTTTATATTTCCAATTTAATGCTACTACTTGCTACAGCAATTTTATTTTATTTTCAACATGTCTCTCTTAATTCTTCTTTCTTTTGTAATTTTCCTTAGCAAAAGAGATTTCATCACAATTTTTTTCAAAAGTTTTGATTTTTCTGTTGATTCCTTTGCTTTTTCAACCAACATGTCTCTTTCTAAGTTTCCCCCAAATATTCATGGCTGTCCTGAAATCAAATTCTGAGTCATCCGGTCCATGTATTGAAACCATCATTAATCCTTGTAATATGCCTGTTTGTTCCTCAATGTTGTCTTCACTCTGGACATACAACTAAATCCCCTTTCACATTCAATACATTAGACAAACAAGCCGTATAATTATGTAATCAGAAGTGGAAGGTGGATATTAACGTGTTCATTTTCCCAATTTCATTTTTGCATATATCAACTTAGAATCGGAACAAAATCAGTTTTTTAATTTCATAATTATAGATCAGTGTTATTTCATGGAATTTGAAAATAAAAAAAAGCATCTGAAATTACTTTATGAGCATGTATATTAGCAATTTACGTCGATACATGTAAAAATTAAATTTGTTTTTTGTTTGTTTTACAAATATTTAATCTCCATTGTATTTTCAATTTTTGTTTTTCACAACAAAAAAAAAAGAACAAAAAGGTTTTTTTCTTTTCTCATTATGACAGGTTGTACTTGTAAAATTACTTCAACATGTTCGATCTTTCATTACCCTTGTCTCGGAATGAAACCACTCGTAATTGTGTCACAAAATTAATCCTGACCCAGGGGCAAATGTACAGTTAATTTGTACTTATTTGTAAAAAGAAAGATGATCAAATATGCTAATCGAAAGGTGTTATAATTTAAAAGAGAAATGTTAATACAGCACTTGCATATAAAAATGTGTCACCGTTAGTGTATAGTTTGGAAGTAATTTTTTACCGGAAGTTGCTAAAATCTTTTCACAGATAAATATTTCTGTCGTTTTACAAAGTCAAATAATTCAAAAACATTTGCATGTGGATTATAACCCATTAAAAGATATGTTGGTACTTATTTCGTCATTAAAATTGTCAACTGTCCCCTGATTCAATGTATGTTTAAAGATATTCTGACGATTGTAACATAAGAGCCACATGAAATGCAACACAGGATTTTAATTGGGAACAATACGAAAGTTGGGAAAACAATGTTAATTTTCCGACCAGCTTTGAAAAATGAATGCTGGTCGGAAGAGAATCATAGTTGGTCGGCGAAGCCGGCTATAACCAGCAATGGAAAACACTGAGAACTAATAGTATACATATGACACTTTCTGTGTCATGAAGATTAGAACTAATAGTATAAATATGACACTTTCTGTGTCATGAAGATTAGAACTAACAGCATAAATATGACACTTTCTGTGTCACGAAGATTAGAACTAATAGTATAAATATGACACTTTCTGTGTCACGAAGATTAGAACTAATAGTATAAATATGACACTTTCTGTGTCACGAAGATTAGAACTAATAGTATAAATATGACACTTTCTGTGTCACGAAGATTAGAACTAACAGTATAAATATGACACTTTCTGTGTCATGAAGATTAGAACTAACAGCATAAATATGACACTTTCTGTGTCACGAAGATTAGAACTAATAGTATAAATATGACACTTTCTGTGTCACGAAGATTAGAACTAACAGTATAAATATGACACTTTCTGTGTCATGAAGATTAGAACTAATAGTATAAATATGACACTTTCTGTGTCATGAAGATTAGAACTAATAGTATAAATATGACACTTTCTGTGTCATGAAGATTAGAACTAACAGTATAAATATGACACTTTCTGTGTCATGAAGATTAGAACTAATAGTATACATATAACACTTTCTGTGTCATGAAGATTAGAACTAATAGTATAAATATGACACTTTCTGTGTCATGAAGATTAGAACTAACAGTATAAATATAACACTTTCTGTGTCATGAAGATTAGAACTAATAGTATAAATATGACACTTTCTGTGTCACGAAGATTAGAACTAATAGTATACATATAACACTTTCTGTGTCACGAAGATTAGAACTAATAGTATAAATATGACACTTTCTGTGTCATGAAGATTAGAACTAACAGTATAAATATGACACTTTCTGTGTCATGAAGATTAGAACTAACAGTATAAATATGACACTTTCTGTGTCATGAAGATTAGAACTAACAGTATAAATATAACACTTTCTGTGTCACGAAGATTAGAACTAATAGTATACATATAACACTTTCTGTGTCACGAAGATTAGAACTAATAGTATAAATATGACACTTTCTGTGTCATGAAGATTAGAACTAACAGTATAAATATGACACTTTCTGTGTCATGAAGATTAGAACTAACAGTATAAATATGACACTTTCTGTGTCATGAAGATTAGAACTAATAGTATACATATAACACTTTCTGTGTCATGAAGATTAGAACTAATAGTATAAATATGACACTTTCTGTGTCATGAAGATTAGAACTAATAGTATACATATAACACTTTCTGTGTCACGAAGATTAGAACTAATAGTATAAATATGACACTTTCTGTGTCATGAAGATTAGAACTAACAGTATAAATATGACACTTTCTGTGTCATGAAGATTAGAACTAATAGTATACATATAACACTTTCTGTGTCATGAAGATTAGAACTAATAGTATAAATATGACACTTTCTGTGTCATGAAGATTAGAACTAATAGTATACATATAACACTTTCTGTGTCACGAAGATTAGAACTAATAGTATAAATATGACACTTTCTGTGTCATGAAGATTAGAACTAATAGTATACATATAACACTTTCTGTGTCACGAAGATTAGAACTAATAGTATAAATATGACACTTTCTGTGTCATGAAGATTAGAACTAACAGTATAAATATGACACTTTCTGTGTCATGAAGATTAGAACTAATAGTATACATATAACACTTTCTGTGTCACGAAGATTAGAACTAATAGTATAAATATGACACTTTCTGTGTCCTGAAGATTAGAACTAACAGTATAAATATAACACTTTCTGTGTCATGAAGATTAGAACTAATAGTATAAATATGACACTTTCTGTGTCATGAAGATTAGAACTAATAGTATACATATAACACTTTCTGTGTCATGAAGATTAGAACTAATAGTATAAATATGACACTTTCTGTATCATGAAGATTAGAACTAATAGTATACATATAACACTTTCTGTGTCACGAAGATTAGAACTAATAGTATAAATATGACACTTTCTGTGTCATGAAGATTAGAACTAATAGTATAAATATGACACTTTCTGTGTCATGAAGATTAGAACTAATAGTATACATATAACACTTTCTGTGTCATGAAGATTAGAACTAACAGTATAAATATGACACTTTCTGTGTCATGAAGATTAGAACTAATAGTATACATATAACACTTTCTGTGTCATGAAGATTAGAACTAACAGTATAAATATGACACTTTCTGTGTCATGAAGATTAGAACTAATAGTATACATATAACACTTTCTGTGTCACGAAGATTAGAACTAATAGTATAAATATGACACTTTCTGTGTCATGAAGATTAGAACTAACAGTATAAATATAACACTTTCTGTGTCATGAAGATTAGAACTAATAGTATACATATAACACTTTCTGTGTCATGAAGATTAGAACTAATAGTATACATATAACACTTTCTGTGTCACGAAGATTAGAACTAATAGTATAAATATGACACTTTCTGTGTCACGAAGATTAGAACTAATAGTATAAATATAACACTTTCTGTGTCACGAAGATTAGAACTAATAGTATAAATATGACACTTTCTGTGTCATGAAGATTAGAACTAATAGTATAAATATGACACTTTCTGTGTCACGAAGATTAGAACTAATAGTATAAATATGACACTTTCTGTGTCATGAAGATTAGAACTAATAGTATAAATATGACACTTTCTGTGTCATGAAGATTAGAACTAATAGTATAAATATAACACTTTCTGTGTCACGAAGATTAGAACTAATAGTATAAATATGACACTTTCTGTGTCATGAAGATTAGAACTAATAGTATAAATATGACACTTTCTGTGTCACGAAGATTAGAACTAATAGTATAAATATGACACTTTCTGTGTCATGAAGATTAGAACTAATAGTATAAATATAACACTTTCTGTGTCACGAAGATTAGAACTAATAGTATAAATATGACACTTTTTGTGTCATGAAGATTAGAACTAATAGTATAAATATGACACTTTCTGTGTCATGAAGATTAGAACTAATAGTATAAATATGACACTTTCTGTGTCATGAAGATTAGAACTAATAGTATAAATAGGACACTTTCTGTGTCATGAAGATTAGAACTAATAGTATAAATAGGACACTTTCTGTGTCACGAAGATTAGAACTAATAGTATAAATATGACACTTTCTGTGTCATGAAGATTAGAACTAATAGTATAAATAGGACACTTTCTGTGTCACGAAGATTAGAACTAATAGTATAAATATGACACTTTCTGTGTCACGAAGATTAGAACTAATAGTATAAATATGACACTTTCTGTGTCACGAAGATTAGAACTAACAGCATAAATATGACACTTTCTGTGTCACGAAGATTAGAACTAATAGTATACATATAACACTTTCTGTTTCATGAAGATTAGAACTAATAATATAAATATGACACTTTCTGTGTCACGAAGATTAGAACTAACAGCATAAATATGACACTTTCTGTGTCACGAAGATTAGAACTAACAGTATAAATATGACACTTTCTGTGTCACGAAGATTAGAACTAATAGTATAAATATGACACTTTCTGTGTCACGAAGATTAGAACTAACAGTATAAATATGACACTTTCTGTGTCACGAAGATTAGAACTAATAGTATAAATATGACACTTTCTGTGTCACGAAGATTAGAACTAATAATATAAATATGACACTTTCTGTGTCACGAAGATTAGAACTAATAGTATAAATATGACACTTTCTGTGTCACGAAGATTAGAACTAACAGTATAAATATAACACTTTCTGTGTCACGAAGATTAGAACTAATAGTATGAATATGACACTTTCTGTGTCACGAAGATTAGAACTAATAGTATGAATATGACACTTTCTGTGTCACGAAGATTAGAACTAATAGTATAAATAGGACACTTTCTGTGTCAAGAAGATTAGAACTAATAGTATAAATAGGACACTTTCTGTGTCACGAAGATTAGAACTAATAGTATAAATATGACACTTTCTGTGTCATGAAGATTAGAACTAATAGAATAAATAGGACACTTTCTGTGTCACGAAGATTAGAACTAATAGTATAAATATGACACTTTCTGTGTCACGAAGATTAGAACTAACAGCATAAATATGACACTTTCTGTGTCACGAAGATTAGAACTAATAGTATAAATATGACACTTTCTGTGTCACGAAGATTAGAACTAATAGTATAAATATGACACTTTCTGTGTCACGAAGATTAGAACTAATAGTATAAATATGACACTTTCTGTGTCACGAAGATTAGAACTAACAGTATAAATATAACACTTTCTGTGTCACGAAGATTAGAACTAACAGTATAAATATGACACTTTCTGTGTCACGAAGATTAGAACTAATAGTATAAATATGACACTTTCTGTGTCACGAAGATTAGAACTAACAGCATAAATATGACACTTTCTGTGTCACGAAGATCAGAACTAATAGTATAAATATGACACTTTCTGTGTCACGAAGATTAGAACTAATAGTATAAATATGACACTTTCTGTGTCACGAAGATTAGAACTAATAGTATAAATATGACACTTTCTGTGTCACGAAGATTAGAACTAACAGTATAAATATAACACTTTCTGTGTCACGAAGATTAGAACTAATAGTATGAATATGACACTTTCTGTGTCACGAAGATTAGAACTAATAGTATAAATATGACACTTTCTGTGTCACGAAGATTAGAACTAACAGAATAAATACATAACTTACAATAACGACAACTGCTACAATAATTGTTATCTTGACATTTTTCCACCACATCGATCGTGCCAGGTGACGACTACTTTTCTTAAATGTAACAGCCTGAAAAATAGTTATCTTAAAAAAAACCGTAGGTATCCAATTTACTGGGCACAACACATTTCTGGAATAACCCTGATAAGGTAAGCACTTGGAGAACTAGCCAATATTTTCTCTTTACAGGGATTATCTTTGCCAAGTTTGGCTTTACTTGGTTAAGCATTTTGCAGTTTTGAAAAAGTTAACGACAAGAGATAGTAAAAGTTGACATAGACTTTAGTCAGGTTAATAAATAAAATATTAGCCTTAACCAAAGAATAGATTAATACAATGATCAAAAGAGTTTAGTCAGGGGAATTAATAAAATATTAGTCTTAACCAAAGAATAGATTAATACAATGATCAAAAGAGTTTAGTCAGGGGAATTAATAAAATATTAGTCTTAACCAAAGATTAATACAATGATCAAAAGAGTTGTCAGGGGAATTAATAAAATATTAGTCTTAACCAAAGATTAATACAACGATCAAAAGAGTTTAGTCAGGGGAATTAATAAAATATTAGTCTTAACCAAAGATTAATACAACGATCAAAAGAGTTTAGTCAGGGGAATTAATAAAATATTAGTCTTAACCAAAGATTAATACAACGATCAAAAGAGTTTTTACCATGCCACAGTATACATGAACTCTTTATGGGGAAGTCAAAGGTCGCCCAATGTTCCATTTCAAATTAGCACTCCTTATATACCATAGCAGAGTATTTATATCATCAGTGTGAATTTAGTAAACAATGAACAAACAATATTCTTATTTCAAGTTATCCAACAAAATGACTTATCTGAGTGATATAACCAGGTTAGACTGTACAATAAAGATTTTATAATACATTATTATACTTACATTAGCTTGAAGATCCTCAGTTTTATCAACAAGTAACTCCAATCTTTCTCCTCTGTCTGCAATTTGATCTGAAAAAAAAACCAACATCAATTTGTTCTTCTTTTTCAAATATACATGTAAAATTAAAACAACTATAGACAGAGATTTATGTCTAGCCTGCCCTCTGCAAATTGCTTATGTGAAATATTTTTCAGGGAATAAACTAAATTGATGTACCATGAAACAGAAACTTAGTTAAACTGACATATGCATTAATATACACATACACTTTCCATGACCAATGTTTGGATCAAATATGGTGAGTCTAGGTTGTATGGTAATAGAGAAAATGACCTAATTATAAAATACTTTGACATTGTTAATGATGTTAACAGAAAAGTAATACCTATATCTCACCTTCAGCGACCATCATCGTAAGCCAGACAAAAATGATACATTTTATTTACTTGTGTATTGTTATTACACATTTAAGCCATTTTTCAGATATATTGTTACTACATAATTAGTGCCCCTCTTATAAGGCCATTCTTTCTGCCATGAACAATTTGTCTTATAAGAATGATGGACTCTCTCTTGAGGCAGACAATTTAATACTATATCATTATTTCAGTGCATCTGAAATCTGGCCTTGAAAATGAAGTGGATCTTGTTTGGGAATGACCAAATACATTGAAAACTAGAGGCTCAGCACTGAGCTGAGCCTGTGTCGCTCACCTTTCATTCTGCTTTGAGTAAACTTAATACAGAACCTTCCATAGGTGCTTCTCACCAAATTTCAGCTCATTTTGGCCAAGCAGTTTCAGAGAAGAAGATTTTTAGAAATCGACCAATCTAAAACAAGAATTGCCTGTGGCAGCCATGTTTGTTAATGGATCAAGACGAAATGAGCAATCTCTATAGAGGACCTTCCATAGATGCTTCTTACCAAGTTTCATATCATTTGGCCAAGCGGTTTCAGAGGAAAAGCTGTTTTAGAAATCGACCAATAAGAAACAAGAACTGCCTAAGACGGCCATATTTGTTAACGGATCAAAATGGAATGAGCAATTCCCATAGAAGATCTTCCATAGATGCTTCCTACCACGTTTCGGTCCATTTACCCAAGCTGTTTCAGAGTAGAAGATTTTTAGAAATCGACCGATCAGAAAAAAGAATTATCTGTGGTGGCCATGTTTGTTAATGGATCAGGACGAAATGAGCAATCGCAACAGAGGACTTTCCATAGATGCTTCCTACCATGTTTCGGTTCATTTGACCCAACGGTTTCAGAGGAGAAGAATCTATAAAATCAGCCAATCAGAAGCAAGAATCACCTGTGGCGGCCATGTTTGTAGCGGATCGGCACGGAATGAGCAATCTTTATAGAGGACCTTCCATAGATGCTTCCTACCACGTTTCGGATCATTTGGCCAAGCGGTTTCAGAGGAAAAGATTTTTAGAAATCGACCAATCAGAAACAAGAATTGCCTGTGGCGGCCATGTTTGTACCTGGATCGGGACGAAATTAGCACTCTTTATCAGTGTTCTCCATTTTTGCCCAGTAATAGGTGGTTGTTTTTTGTTGCTGACTTTTATAGTGTGTTTTCATTTTTTCGCCGTTGCGCTTAAGTACACATAATCGCGACAAAAATAAAACTTTATATTTCCAATTTTATGCTACAATTTTATTTTATTTTCAACATGTCTCTTAATTCTTTCTCTTGTAATTTTCCTTAGCAAAAGAGATTTCATCACAATTTTTTTCAAAAGTTTTGATTTTTCTGTCGATTCCTTTGCTTTTTCAACAAAGATATGTCTCTTTCTAAGTTTCCCTCAAATGTTCATGGCTGTCCTGAAATCAAATTCTGGTCATCTGGTCCATGTATTGAAACCATCATTAATCCTTGTAATATGGTGTTAGTCAGCCTGTTTGTTCCTCAATGTTGTCTTCAATCAGGACATACAACTGAATCCCCTTTCACATTCAATACATTAGACAAACGAGCTCTATAATTATGTAATCAGAAGTGGAACGTGGATATTAAAGTGTCGATTTTCTCTCTTTTTTTTTTGCATACATTGTATCAACTTCGAATCGGAACAAAATCAGTTTTTGAATTTCATAATTATAGATCAGTGTTATTTCATGGAATTTGAAAATTAAACAAAGCATCTGAAATTACTTTATGAGCATGTATATTCAGGGCTCCCACTACTTTGAAATCAGAGGGAGAAGTGACTTCTCTTTTAGGTACTGACAAAAGAGAAGCGAGAGACAACAGGGAGAAGTGGTGAGAGTACAGGGAGAAGTCAAAATATTTCTCTAATTGTACCACTTTTCACATTCGCGGGGCATTATCGTGGCATTTCGTATGTTATAATGTACTTGTTATACATTAAGGTATATTCAGTAGTTGTTTAATTCCTTGTTCTCTCTGATTTACATATGTCCTTGTATTTGTTTTTTGTTTGTTTGTATTAAATAAACCCTTTTCAGATTCTTTGTTAATGTCTTGCAGATGATAAAGGCACATATATGATAGTCAACTATTGTCCAATAAATAATAAATAAATGAAATTGAATAATAAATTTTATTTCGACATCAGTATTGTTTCAAACAGGTCACACATAGATAAAATGACAAAACATTAGATAAGATAAATATATGCAATAAAAAAAAACACAATACATTATTTACTGATGTTTACCTTTCAGGGTTCATACACCTTTTTTGTGAGAAAATTCCATGACTTTTCAAGGACTTTTCCAGGATTTTTTAGTTTTTCCAGGACCAACTTTAAGCAAACTGTCAACGAGTATAAGTGAAATTTTGAGTAATCACATTATTTATCATGTTCTAACCTTTGTATATGAGCATATAAGAAATTATCCATCATAAACAGCACACTTGGTAGCCATTTATGCCAACGTGACCTGAACTACCATCAAAATGGAAGTGGCCCATTGGACAATGAGACAATTACAACCCTTTCAGTTTTCTATTTAAATTTATAACTTAATTCTAGTATACGTAGCTTGGATGTCCAGCTGTTGTATTTTTTTAAGTTGTTGAATTAGAGATTCATCATAATAAAAGAACATATATATCTTTTTTTTTATCTTTCTTTTGATTGATTCCATCAAATATGGACTGATTCCAAAGACTGCCAAAAAGCATGCTTCGGTTCTCCAAGGGCCATTTGTTTGCTATCATGTCGTCTGAGAACATACTCTGTAAAACCTGTACAATGTCTGTATAACTTATGAAAGAAAAGTGGCTTTTTACCATGTTTAATGTCAAAATTATATCTCAACTTTTATGAAATCTGTTGTTGCCATAGACTCCTCCAATGATTTTTTTGTAGGCTGGACACTGGCTGGTTCCACTTGATTATTAACCCACACTGACAGTCTCAAACTGCTTCTTTTTTTTTTTATATGTTCAGAGTGTTTTGTTGACTAAATGTGACTTTTAAGTGCACTCTTCCTCCTATATTACTGATGTTAATATCCTTTATACACACATTACATGATGCAGCTTTAAATTTGTTCTGTATTTGAGACAGACACTTATATTCTGGCTTTTCAAGCCATTTAATTTTAAAAGAAGAGCTTCCAGCCATTTTGTGGCAAAAACTACAACATGCTGTATTTGTATGTGGAAGCTGTCATTTTTAAAATATGGAAATACACACCTCATAAGTGAGCTATATTATAAAATTGGTAGATGATTTATTTTTAGAAAAATCATGTTTAGTGTTCCTCTGGGCTCTTCTTCAAGGGCAGTTTCACCCATATTCGAAAAATAAAATTCCTTTTGACCAAATGAGCCTTTTGCTTTGCTCTCACTACTTCCCACATCCAACCATCTTTTTATATTCAGGGTTATCTAATCACTTGATCTGAAAATGGCAGTTGCCTGACATTTTAAAAGCCAAAGGTACGTTTTCCAATATCTGGTTTCCTACTGCAACACCACTTAATGTCACCCGAATAATCCAGTCGATATATTACGCTCCCGCTAGTCGCTACATTAACGCCTGGATGCATTCATTGAAAAAATCTGTCAAACCGGAAATAGTAAATCACTATGACTTATGGGTATTACGACATAAAATAGGAGGAGCTAAAGTGTTTGTAAATAATGTCCAATGGAGCGATCAGATGATGTAATGCTGTATGCAATACACATATCCAGATAAATACAACCAAACATGAAATAAAACTTAAATGAATAATTACTATTTTTTAAATATTAAAACATACTGATTTTTATTTCAAAGTTGGAAAGTAAATAAAAGCTTGAATTGAATTCACTCTTATAATGATTTTTTAATTTCATTTAAAATAAAGATTTAAAAAAATGTATTTTATGATAGTGATGGCTGATTAAAATTGTTTGTCATGCATTAGCTGTCAGTTGTAATATACAGGATGTAACCAATATACAGGAAGAGCTCCTACTGTGAAGCCATCTATTTTGAGATGCCATTCAATGAAAATAACAACCTGACCATATAATAAGAATAAGAATTAGATAAGAAATTAAAATTTATAGAAGGCAAGGATTTATATAATTAACACATTAAGTCACATTTCATTTCTTTAGGCTAACTTGGGTCAGTTATCAATTAAAAAGACAAAATTGGCTTAAAAAAAAAATCAGTCTAATAAGTATTTACCTAAATAACAATATTGTGATGGGTATTTCTTAATAAATAATATTAAAAATCATTTTAATTTATGAAATAATCAACTTTCTGTTTACATATTTATTTTCAATAAAATTTCTTTATTATTTCATCCCATTTTCCTTAATTTAACTTGTGCATATCCATATTTATACAATCTTATGTTAACGGCAAGTTATGTGTGTCGACCCTATTATCCACAATAAATTCAGGAAAAAGAGATGAAATAATAGAGAAATTATATTGAAAATAAATAAGTACTCAGAAAAGGGGTAGTAATTCCATGCTACGGGTGCCTTTGTATTTGGCTGTATGAGAATAAAGATATACAATAATGCTAACAATAATCATAAAAAGTCACTTTTATTGTCCCACATACATTACAAAAATACATGTTAGATGTGTATTGTGACATTTTAGCAAATTTAGATTAAAACATAAAAACTTCAAAAAATTATTACACAGTGTTTTATTTTTTTAAATCTTTAAAGATTTGTGAATCTATGGCATTTAAATCATAATTATGAGAATAAAGGTGTATTTGTTTTCTAAATATGCAAAGGCATGTGCACAATTATTCTCCGTGTTTGTTTTGTCAATATTTACAAACAGAAGTAAAGGAAGTCACTAATGCGCATACGTGCTAATATCTGACATTTGATTGGTCGGCTGAACCAGACAGCAGCTGACGGATTTTTACCATTAAGAGCGTTCAAGCCCTCATCCAGCGATAGTACTGATAGAGGGTGCAATATTATTCGAGTTATGCTTAATGCAGGAAACTGTAGTACATTAGGAAACCAGTCTATACATCCGGTTGCATATTTTTACAAATAATTTTAAAGAAACGAACTTAAAATCCTTATTTTACATTTACCGCAACTGGTGCCTTGTTTCAAGTACGTCTAAAGGAAACAGTTACGACAGAAATCGGGAGAATCTCTTAATATTAGATGTCAGAATACATTTAATAAAGATTACAGCTCAAATAATAATTTTCCATGACTTTTCAAGGACTTTACGATAAAATACAGTTTTCCATGACTTTTAAAGGCCTTTATTTTACAAAATAAAAATCCATGACTTTTCCAGGATTCCATGACCCGTACAAACCCTGACCTTTGTTCTTTTAAATAAATTTACTCACCTTCTTTGATCTACGTATACAAATACAATCAAACAATCGACCAAGCTATATCACATTATTACAAGCTGTGAAATTGCTAATTATTTAATCAAATTTTAATGAGTGTATATTATTTACATTGCTTCTCTTTAATCACTGATTGATATTAATTAAGAAACTAATCATATCCACAAAGTGAACAGTCCCTTTGGATAGCCGACATAAAACCCCTAATAAATTAAATGAAACAATACCGACGTTATTTTCCAGAGTACGGATCCGTAGTACAGTTTATAGTATATTCATAACTGTTTCGATTACGTCCCTTTACAATGGCGGTTTGAAAAACAGAAATTTTGTAGTAAAAATATACCGATGTTTTACTGTTAAAACAGTTAAAATTAGCAAAGCGACTTGGTAAAATTACAGGGCGACTTCCACTTCTCTTTTGGCACTAGTACAAAGTGAAGTGAGCAGCCACAAGGAGACTTCTTCGCCCTCCAACGTGAGCCCTGATATTAGCAATTTACGTGAATACATGTAAAAAAAAAAAATTTATCTCCATTTTATTTTCAATTTTTGTTTTTCACAACTAAAAAAAGAACAAAAAGTTTTGTTTTTATCTCATTATTACAGGTTGTACTTGTAAAATTACTTCAACATGTTCGATCTTTCATTACCCTTGTCTCGGATTGAAACCACTCGTAATTGTGTCACAAAATTAATCCCGACCCAGGGGCAAATGTACAGTTAACTTGTACTTAATTGTTTAAAGAAAGATGATCAAATATGCTAATCGAAGGGTGTTATAATTTAAAAGAGAAATATTTATACAGCACTTACATGTAAAAGTGTGTCACCGTTAGTGTATTATAGTTTGGAAGTATTTTTTTACCGGAAGTTGTTAAAATCTTTTCATAGATAAACATTTCTGTCGTTTTACAAAGTCAAATAATTCAAAAACATGTGCATGTGGATTATAACCCAATAAAATGTATGCTCGTACTTATTTCGTCATTAAAATTGTCAACTGTCCCCTGATTCAATATACGCTTAAAGACATTCTGACGATTGTAACATAAGAGCCACATGAAATGCAACACAGGATTTTAATTGGGATCAATACGCAAGTTGGGAAAAACAATGTTAATTTTCCGACCAGCTTTGAAAAATGAATGCCGGTCGGAAGAGAATTATAGCTGGTCGGCGAAGCCGGCTATAATCAGCAATGGAGAACACTGTTTATAGAGGACCGCCCATAGATGCTCCCTACCAAGTTTCGGTTCATTTGGCCAAGCGGTTTCAGAGGAGAAGAATTTTAAAAATCAGCCAATCAGAAACAAGAGTCACCTGTGGCGGCCATGCTTGTTAACGGATCGGGACGAAATTAGCAATCTTTACAGAGGACCTTCCATAGATGCTTCCTACCAAGTTTCGCTTCATTTGGCTAAGCGATTTCAGAGGAGAAGATTTTAAAAAATCTGTACAGAGATAAATGCATTTTGAATACAGATATCTATATTTAAACAAGAGTTATCTTTCTTTTCACAGAAGATATTTTAGAAATCAACCAATCTGAAACAACAATTGCCTGTGGCGGCCATGTTTGTTAACTAATCGGGACAAAATGAGCAGTCTTTATAGAGGACCTTCCATAGATGCTTCCTACCAAGTTTCGGTTCAATTAGACAAGTGGTTTCAGAGGAGAAGATTTTTTTAAATCGGCCTATCAGAAACAAGAATTGCCTGTGGCAGCCATGTTTGTTGATGGATCGGGACGAAATGAGCAATCTCTATAGAGGACCTTCCATAGATGCTTCCTACCAAATTTCAGTTGATTTGGGAAAGCAGTTTCAGAGGAGAAGATTTTGTAGAAATCAACCAATCAGAAACAAGAATTGCCTGTGGCAGCCATGTTTGTAAACGGATCGGAACTAAATGAGCAATCTTTATAGAGGACCTTCCAAGGATGCATCCTACCAAGTTTTGATTCATTTGGCCAGGCGGTTTCAGAGGAGAAGATTTGTTTAGAAATCAACCAATCAGAAACAAGAATGGCCTGTGGCGTCCATGTTTGCATACCGATCGGGACGAAATGAGCAATCTTTATAGAGGACCTTCCATAGATGTTTCCTACCAAGTTTCGGTTCATTTGGCCAAACATTTTCAGAGGAGAAGATTTTTAAAAATCGGCCAATCAGAAACAAGAATTGCCTGTGGCGGCCATGTTTGTTAATGGATCGGAACAAAATGAGCAATCTTTATAAAGGACGTACCATAGATGCTTCCTACCAAGTTTCAGTTCATTTGGTTGAGGGGCTTCAGAGGAGAAGATTAAAATGTGAAAAGTTAATGAACGACAAGACGACGGACGATGGACGCCAAGTGATGGCAAAAGCTCACATTGCCTTTGGCAAGGTGAGCTAAAAAGAGGGGGACAACTCTATTTCAGATTTTGAACAAGATTTCAGAAAAGCATAAAATAATTGCCATACCAATATTTCTGACCATGATTCCTTTTAATTCATCAACCTGGGCTTCCACTTTTTCAACATTATCTTTTTCTTTGTGTTCAGTTAATGATCTCTGAAATTAAAGACAAATTAAAATACATATATATATATATATATATATATTTATTACCTAATTGTAAATTTGTTCTTGTTTATTAAGTAACTACATATTTTAAGATATTTTTGCATTTTTTGCTCCCCTATGATCTATTGACGCGTCAATAGTCTTCAAGAGACTATTGCACGACAGACTATTGAACTGACCTTTGAACCTTTTTTTCATTGGACAACAAATTTTAAAACTTCAAAAATTTCAAAATTTCAAAAATTTCAAAATATTTCAACATTTCTAAAATTTTCAAAACATTTCTAAATTTTAAAATAATTTTTTTTTTAATTTAAGTTCATAATTTCAAAATTTTCAAAACTTCAAAAAAATTTCAAAAAATTTCAAATTTCAAAATTTTCAAAAAATGTCTAAAATTTCAGCTTTCATAAAATTTCAAAATTTTAATATTTAAATAATAATATTGAAAAACATATGTAATATAAAAATTAGGGCTTTTTACTCTGTATTCCACTTGTTTATTGTTATTTAATTCAACAAATAAATCATTTTCATCAGTTTTTCTACAATATATGCATGAATATATTTAAGTCATGTTCGCTACCTTGCTTCTGTTTAATTAGGAAATAAAACAGTTATTTAATGGGTGTGGATGCAATAGACCAAACTATTTATCCTTCGGTGCTGGGAATGACCAAGTGTTCTATTGCATTCGGCCTTTGGCCTCATGCAATAGAACACTTGGTCATTCCCAGCACCTCAGGACAAATAGTTTGGTCTATTGCATCCACATCCATTAAATAACTGTATATTATTATACCTCAGTATATACTTTCTTAAAGCTTTTTTAAAGAAATAAATATGCTATTGCTTCACATTTTTAACACTGAGACTATTGACCGGTCCATAGTTTTCAAGACTATTGACTGCCGCTGAACTATTTACTGGCAATTTAAACAACTTTCGCGGAATTTTTAATTGGACGTTGCTTATTAGAAAAGCTACGGTAATTGCTATGCTTGATCCTCTGCCGTTATCGTCGCTATCGAGAAACTCAGATTTTTTTTTGAAAATTAAAATTTTTTTTTTAAAAAAATCAAAATTTATGAAATTTTGGAAATTTTTTGAAAATTTTGAAATCTTATGAAAATTTGGAAATCTTATCAAAATTTTCATAAGATTTCAAAATTTTCCAAAATTTCAGTTTTCATAAAATTTCATAAAATTTAAAAATTAAAAAAAAAAATTAAAAATTATAAAATAAAAACAAATAATAATTTTAGAGTTCAAAATTTTTAAATTTCAAGAAATTTCAAAATTTTCACCATGTACATTTATGTTGAAGTCTACTTTCTCAAAAGAATCAGACTCTTATGAATGACTGGGGAAATAGCATAACAATGTCCATGAGACAATATTCAGATTTATAATGCAAAATACTGGCAAAAGATGCGTGATTTTATTGGTCTTTATCATTTTGAGGTGATCATTCAACTATGAATCTAATGTTTTTCGGTATAATAAAATACTTATAGACTGTGTATTCGGGAATAGCAAGTTTGTTGTCCCCTCGACCCTGACTATTGACCTCGGCTTCGTCTCGGTCAATAGTCAGTGTCTCAGGGACAACAAACTTGCTATTCCCTCATACCCAGTCAATAAGTATATAATATATAATACAGGCAAGACTGATCATCATAAATTTAAAGATAAAATTCATAAATACAAAGACAAAATTCATAAATACAAAGATAAAATTCATAAATACAAAGATAAAATTCATAAATACAAAGATAAAATAGACAATTAATATTAAGAGATAAAATAAATGTGAAGGCATTATTTGAAATTTAGTTTTTGTTGGAGAGATTAACGAAAAAATTTGCAATCCAGAGGATTTTGTTATCTTGCAGTATACAGGATGTGCTAATTCAGACTTGATTATTATAAGAATGCTATTTCTGTCCTACCTTTTTTTAATTTTCTTCTAAATAATGCATTGTTTACTAAAAGAGGAAGTTGAAGAACATTTTACATGCATTACTTAATATATTAAACATAAAATTTACCAGTTATAAAAAAGAGTAAGTTGTACCTGTCCAATATCTATGGCAATGTATTTGCATCAAAATAAATATTTATGGCTGGAATTAATTTTTTATGTCCTTCCAGAAACCACATCGACTAACCAATAAATATCTTACAGTGGCTATCAAAAAATAGAATTATGTCTTGCCATAAATATTCTTATTTGACACCAATACCTTGCCATAAAAATGGAACTGTTACTATTTCATGCTGACGTAAGCTACATCAGGTAGCAGAATTTATTTATTAATTTATATACCATCTGTGATGCAATCACTCTTGAGAATTCACTGTTCATGGAATATGGAAGAGCTGTTTGTGCTCGAACACCATACTGAGTTTGAAATCTGAAATTAACATAAAATATGCAAATCATTGTACATTTTGTTGTGTGAATTCTTGATTGATTTGAAAACAGTTTCCTGCTGTAAGTATTTCACAATAAAGTGAAACAAATGAAATGTGCTTTGTTTGTTTTTTAATTACATTAATTTAATTTGTATGAATGATATCTATGATTATTTATTTGTGCATTATATCATGATTGATTGATTAGCATTTAACGACAACTTCAGCAGTATTTCACCGTGTAGCATGTGTATTATATTGTAAAAGTATTTGTAATTTGATATGAATTATGCATATATATACAATGTATTTATTGGTGAGAAGGTGCTGTATGTTACTTGTCTTTAACATTATTAATTCCTTGTACTTATTTATGTAGAAACACATCAATGATGTAATGGTTAGAGTTCTCTCTTTAACATTATTAATTCCTTGTACTTATTTATGTAGAAACACATCAATGATGTAATGGTTAGAGTTCTCTCTTTAACATTATTAATTCCTTGTACTTATTTATGTAGAAACACATCAATGATGTAATGGTTAGAGTTCTCTCTTTAACATTATTAATTCCTTGTACTTATTTATGTAGAAACACATCAATGATGTAATGGTTAGAGTTCTCTCTTTAACATGATTAATTCCTTGTACTTATTTATGTAGAAACACATCAATGATGTAATGGTTAGAGTTCTCTCTTTAACATTATTAATTCCTTGTACTTATTTATGTAGAAACACATCAATGATGTAATGGTTAGAGTTCTCTCTTTAACATTATTAATTCCTTGTACTTATTTATGTAGAAACACATCCATGATGTAATGGTTAGAGTTCTCTCTTTAACATTATTAATTCCTTGTACTTATTTATGTACAAACACATCAATGATGTAATGGTTAGAGTTCTCTCTTTAACATGATTAATTCCTTGTACTTATTTATAATGGTTAGAGTTCTCTCTTTAACATTATTAATTCCTTGTACTTATTTATGTAGAAACACATCAATGATGTAATGGTTAGAGTTCTCTCTTTAACATTATTAATTCCTTGTACTTATTTATGTAGAAACACATCAATGATGTAATGGTTAGAATTCTCTCTTTAACATTATTAATTCCTTGTACTTATTTATGTAGAAACACATCAATGATGTAATGGTTAGAGTTCTCTCTTTAACATGATTAATTCCTTGTACTTATTTATGTAGAAACACATCAATGATGTAATGGTTAGAGTTCTCTCTTTAACATTATTAATTCCTTGTACTTATTTATGTAGAAACACATCAATGATGTAATGGTTAGAGTTCTCTCTTTAACATTATTAATTCCTTGTACTTATTTATGTAGAAACACATCAATGATGTAATGGTTAGAGTTCTCTCTTTAACATTATTAATTCCTTGTATTTATTTATGTAGAAACACATCAATGATGTAATGGTTAGAGTTCTCTCTTTAACATTATTAATTCCTTGTACTTATTTATGTAGAAACACATCAATGATGTAATGGTTAGAGTTCTCTCTTTAACATTATTAATTCCTTGTACTTATTTATGTAGAAACACATCAATGATGTAATGGTTAGAGTTCTCTCTTTAACATTATTAATTCCTTGTACTTATTTATGTAGAAACACATCAATGATGTAATGGTTAGAGTTCTCTCTTTAACATTATTAATTCCTTGTACTTATTTATGTAGAAACACATCAATGATGTAATGGTTAGAGTTCTCTCTTTAACATTATTAATTCCTTGTACTTATTTATGTAGAAACACATCAATGATGTAATGGTTAGAGTTCTCTCTTTAACATTATTAATTCCTTGTACTTATTTATGTAGAAACACATCCATGATGTAATGGTTAGAGTTCTCTCTTTAACATTATTAATTCCTTGTACTTATTTATGTAGAAACACATCAATGATGTAATGGTTAGAGTTCTCTCTTTAACATTATTAATTCCTTGTACTTATTTATGTAGAAACACATCAATGATGTAATGGTTAGAGTTCTCTCTTTAACATTATTAATTCCTTGTACTTATTTATGTAGAAACACATCAATGATGTAATGGTTAGAGTTCTCTCTTTAACATTATTAATTCCTTGTACTTATTTATGTAGAAACACATCAATGATGTAATGGTTAGAGTTCTCTCTTTAACATTATTAATTCCTTGTACTTATTTATGTAGAAACACATCAATGATGTAATGGTTAGAGTTCTCTCTTTAACATTATTAATTCCTTGTACTTATTTATGTAGAAACACATCAATGATGTAATGGTTAGAGTTCTCTCTTTAACATTATTAATTCCTTGTACTTATTTATGTAGAAACACATCAATGATGTAATGGTTAGAGTTCTCTCTTTAACATTATTAATTCCTTGTATTTATTTATGTAGAAACACATCAATGATGTAATGGTTAGAGTTCTCTCTTTAACATTATTAATTCCTTGTACTTATTTATGTACAAACACATCAATGATGTAATGGTTAGAGTTCTCTCTTTAACATTATTAATTCCTTGTACTTATTTATGTAGAAACACATCAATGATGTAATGGTTAGAGTTCTCTCTTTAACATTATTAATTCCTTGTACTTATTTATGTAGAAACACATCAATGATGTAATGGTTAGAGTTCTCTCTTTAACATTATTAATTCCTTGTACTTATTTATGTAGAAACACATCCATGATGTAATGGTTAGAGTTCTCTCTTTAACATTATTAATTCCTTGTACTTATTTATGTAGAAACACATCAATGATGTAATGGTTAGAGTTCTCTCTTTAACATGATTAATTCCTTGTACTTATTTATGTAGAAACACATCAATGATGTAATGGTTAGAGTTCTCTCTTTAACATGATTAATTCCTTGTACTTATTTATGTAGAAACACATCAATGATGTAATGGTTAGAGTTCTCTCTTTAACATTATTAATTCCTTGTACTTATTTATGTAGAAACACATCAATGATGTAATGGTTAGAGTTCTCTCTTTAACATTATTAATTCCTTGTACTTATTTATGTAGAAACACATCAATGATGTAATGGTTAGAGTTCTCTCTTTAACATGATTAATTCCTTGTACTTATTTATAATGGTTAGAGTTCTCTCTTTAACATTATTAATTCCTTGTACTTATTTATGTAGAAACACATCAATGATGTAATGGTTAGAGTTCTCTCTTTAACATTATTAATTCCTTGTACTTATTTATGTAGAAACACATCAATGATGTAATGGTTAGAGTTCTCTCTTTAACATGATTAATTCCTTGTACTTATTTATAATGGTTAGAGTTCTCTCTTTAACATTATTAATTCCTTGTACTTATTTATGTAGAAACACATCAATGATGTAATGGTTAGAGTTCTCTCTTTAACATGATTAATTCCTTGTACTTATTTATGTAGAAACACATCCATGATGTAATGGTTAGAGTTCTCTCTTTAACATTATTAATTCCTTGTACTTATTTATGTAGAAACACATCAATGATGTAATGGTTAGAGTTCTCTCTTTAACATTATTAATTCCTTGTACTTATTTATGTAGAAACACATCAATGATGTAATGGTTAGCGTTCTCTCTTTAACATTATTAATTCCTTGTACTTATTTATGTAGAAACACATCAATGATGTAATGGTTAGAGTTCTCTCTTTAACATTATTAATTCCTTGTACTTATTTATGTAGAAACACATCAATGATGTAATGGTTAGAATTCTCTCTTTAACATGATTAATTCCTTGTACTTATTTATGTAGAAACACATCAATGATGTAATGGTTAGAGTTCTCTCTTTAACATTATTAATTCCTTGTACTTATTTATGTAGAAACACATCAATGATGTAATGGTTAGAGTTCTCTCTTTAACATTATTAATTCCTTGTACTTATTTATGTAGAAACACATCAATGATGTAATGGTTAGAGTTCTCTCTTTAACATTATTAATTCCTTGTACTTATTTATGTACAAACACATCAATGATGTAATGGTTAGAGTTCTCTCTTTAACATTATTAATTCCTTGTACTTATTTATGTAGAAACACATCAATGATGTAATGGTTAGAGTTCTCTCTTTAACATTATTAATTCCTTGTACTTATTTATGTAGAAACACATTAATGATGTAATGGTTAGAGTTCTCTTTTTTTAACATTATTAATTCCTTGTACTTATTTATGTACAAACACATCAATGATGTAATGGTTAGAGTTCTCTCTTTAACATTATTAATTCCTTGTACTTATTTATGTAGAAAACACATCAATGATGTAATGGTTAGAGTTCTCTCTTTAACATTATTAATTCCTTGTACTTATTTATGTAGAAACACATCAATGATGTAATGGTTAGAGTTTCTCTCTTTAACATTATTAATTCCTTGTACTTATTTATGTAGAAACACATCAATGATGTAATGGTTAGAGTTCTCTCTTTAACATTATTAATTCCTTGTACTTATTTATGTAGAAACACATCCATGATGTAATGGTTAGAGTTTCTCTCTTAACATTATTAATTCCTTGTACTTATTTATGTAGAAACACATCAATGATGTAATGGTTAGAGTTCTCTCTTTAACATTATTAATTCCTTGTACTTATTTATGTAGAAACACATCAATGATGTAATGGTTAGAGTTCTCTCTTTAACATTATTAATTCCTTGTACTTATTTATGTAGAAACACATCAATGATGTAATGGTTAGAGTTCTCTCTTTAACATTATTAATTCCTTGTACTTATTTATGTAGAAACACATCAATGATGTAATGGTTAGAGTTCTCTCTTTAACATTATTAATTCCTTGTACTTATTTATGTAGAAACACATCAATGATGTAATGGTTAGAGTTCTCTCTTTAACATTATTAATTTCCTTGTACTTATTTATGTAGAAACACATCAAGATGTAATGGTTAGAGTTCTCTCTTTAACATTATTAAATTCCTTGTACTTATTTATGTAGAAACACATCAATGATGTAATGGTTAGAGTTCTCTCTTTAACATTATTAATTCCTTGTACTTATTTATGTAGAAACACATCAATGATGTAATGGTTAGAGTTCTCTCTTTAACATTATTAATTCCTTGTACTTATTATGTAGAACACATCAATGATGTAATGGTTAGAGTTCTCTCTTTAACATTATTAATTCCTTGTACTTATTTATGTAGAAACACATCAATGATGTAATGGTTAGAGTTCTCTCTTTAACATTATTAATTCCTTGTACTTATTTATGTAGAAACACATCAATGATGTAATGGTTAGAATTCTCTCTTTAACATTATTAATTCCTTGTACTTATTTATGTAGAAACACATCAATGATGTAATGGTTAGAGTTCTCTCTTTAACATTATTAATTCCTTGTACTTATTTATGTAGAAACACATCAATGATGTAATGGTTAGAGTTCTCTCTTTAACATTATTAATTCCTTGTACTTATTTATGTAGAAACACATCAATGATGTAATGGTTAGAGTTCTCTCTTTAACATTATTAATTCCTTGTACTTATTTATGTAGAAACACATCAATGATGTAATGGTTAGAGTTCTCTCTTTAACATTATTAATTCCTTGTACTTATTTATGTACAAACACATCAATGATGTAATGGTTAGAGTTCTCTCTTTAACATGATTAATTCCTTGTACTTATTTATGTACAAACACATCAATGATGTAATGGTTAGAGTTCTCTCTTTAACATGATTAATTCCTTGTACTTATTTATGTACAAACACATCAATGATGTAATGGTTAGAGTTCTCTCTTTAACATTATTAATTCCTTGTACTTATTTATGTAGAAACACATCAATGATGTAATGGTTAGAGTTCTCTCTTTAACATTATTAATTCCTTGTACTTATTTATGTAGAAACACATCAATGATGTAATGGTTAGAGTTCTCTCTTTAACATGATTAATTCCTTGTACTTATTTATGTACAAACACATCAATGATGTAATGGTTAGAGTTCTCTCTTTAACATTATTAATTCCTTGTACTTATTTATGTAGAAACACATCAATGATGTAATGGTTAGAGTTCTCTCTTTAACATGATTAATTCCTTGTACTTATTTATGTACAAACACATCAATGATGTAATGGTTAGAGTTCTCTCTTTAACATGATTAATTCCTTGTACTTATTTATGTAGAAACACATCAATGATGTAATGGTTAGAGTTCTCTCTTTAACATTATTAATTCCTTGTACTTATTTATGTAGAAACACATCAATGATGTAATGGTTAGAGTTCTCTCTTTAACATTATTAATTCCTTGTACTTATTTATGTAGAAACACATCAATGATGTAATGGTTAGAGTTCTCTCTTTAACATTATTAATTCCTTGTACTTATTTATGTAGAAACACATTAATGATGTAATGGTTAGAGTTCTCTCTTTAACATTATTAATTCCTTGTACTTATTTATGTAGAAACACATCAATGATGTAATGGTTAGAGTTCTCTCTTTAACATGATTAATTCCTTGTACTTATTTATGTACAAACACATCAATGATGTAATGGTTAGAGTTCTCTCTTTAACATGATTAATTCCTTGTACTTATTTATGTAGAAACACATCAATGATGTAATGGTTAGAGTTCTCTCTTTAACATTATTAATTCCTTGTACTTATTTATGTACAAACACATCAATGATGTAATGGTTAGAGTTCTCTCTTTAACATTATTAATTCCTTGTACTTATTTATGTACAAACACATCAATGATGTAATGGTTAGAGTTCTCTCTTTAACATTATTAATTCCTTGTACTTATTTATGTAGAAACACATCAATGATGTAATGGTTAGAGTTCTCTCTTTAACATTATTAATTCCTTGTACTTATTTATGTAGAAACACATCAATGATGTAATGGTTAGAGTTCTCTCTTTAACATTATTAATTCCTTGTACTTATTTATGTAGAAACACATCCATGATGTAATGGTTAGAGTTCTCTCTTTAACATTATTAATTCCTTGTACTTATTTATGTAGAAACACATCAATGATGTAATGGTTAGCGTTCTCTCTTTAACATTATTAATTCCTTGTACTTATTTATGTAGAAACACATCAATGATGTAATGGTTAGAGTTCTCTCTTTAACATTATTAATTCCTTGTACTTATTTATGTAGAAACACATCAATGATGTAATGGTTAGAGTTCTCTCTTTAACATTATTAATTCCTTGTACTTATTTATGTAGAAACACATCAATGATGTAATGGTTAGAGTTCTCTCTTTAACATTATTAATTCCTTGTACTTATTTATGTAGAAACACATCCATGATGTAATGGTTAGAGTTCTCTCTTTAACATTATTAATTCCTTGTACTTATTTATGTACAAACACATCAATGATGTAATGGTAAGAGTTCTCTCTTTAACATTATTAATTCCTTGTACTTATTTATGTACAAACACATCCATGATGTAATGGTTAGAGTTCTCTCTTTAACATTATTAATTCCTTGTACTTATTTATGTAGAAACACATCCATGATGTAATGGTTAGCGTTCTCTCTTTAACATTATTAATTCCTTGTACTTATTTATGTAGAAACACATCAATGATGTAATGGTTAGAGTTCTCTCTTTAACATTATTAATTCCTTGTACTTATTTATGTAGAAACACATCAATGATGTAATGGTTAGAGTTCTCTCTTTAACATTATTAATTCCTTGTACTTATTTATGTAGAAACACATCAATGATGTAATGGTTAGAGTTCTCTCTTTAACATTATTAATTCCTTGTACTTATTTATGTAGAAACACATCCATGATGTAATGGTTAGAGTTCTCTCTTTAACATTATTAATTCCTTGTACTTATTTATGTACAAACACATCAATGATGTAATGGTTAGAGTTCTCTCTTTAACATTATTAATTCCTTGTACTTATTTATGTACAAACACATCAATGATGTAATGGTTAGAGTTCTCTCTTTAACATGATTAATTCCTTGTACTTATTTATGTACAAACACATCAATGATGTAATGGTTAGAGTTCTCTCTTTAACATTATTAATTCCTTGTACTTATTTATGTAGAAACACATCAATGATGTAATGGTTAGAGTTCTCTCTTTAACATGATTAATTCCTTGTACTTATTTATGTACAAACACATCAATGATGTAATGGTTAGAGTTCTCTCTTTAACATTATTAATTCCTTGTACTTATTTATGTAGAAACACATCAATGATGTAATGGTTAGAGTTCTCTCTTTAACATTATTAATTCCTTGTACTTATTTATGTAGAAACACATCCATGATGTAATGGTTAGAGTTCTCTCTTTAACATTATTAATTCCTTGTACTTATTTATGTAGAAACACATCAATGATGTAATGGTTAGAGTTCTCTCTTTAACATTATTAATTCCTTGTACTTATTTATGTACAAACACATCAATGATGTAATGGTTAGAGTTCTCTCTTTAACATTATTAATTCCTTGTACTTATTTATGTAGAAACACATCAATGATGTAATGGTTAGAGTTCTCTCTTTAACATTATTAATTCCTTGTACTTATTTATGTAGAAACACATCCATGATGTAATGGTTAGAGTTCTCTCTTTAACATTATTAATTCCTTGTACTTATTTATGTACAAACACATCAATGATGTAATGGTTAGAGTTCTCTCTTTAACATTATTAATTCCTTGTACTTATTTATGTAGAAACACATCAATGATGTAATGGTTAGAGTTCTCTCTTTAACATTATTAATTCCTTGTACTTATTTATGTAGAAACACATCCATGATGTAATGGTTAGAGTTCTCTCTTTAACATTATTAATTCCTTGTACTTATTTATGTAGAAACACATCAATGATGTAATGGTTAGAGTTCTCTCTTTAACATTATTAATTCCTTGTACTTATTTATGTACAAACACATCAATGATGTAATGGTTAGAGTTCTCTCTTTAACATTATTAATTCCTTGTACTTATTTATGTAGAAACACATCAATGATGTAATGGTTAGAGTTCTCTCTTTAACATTATTAATTCCTTGTACTTATTTATGTAGAAACACATCAATGATGTAATGGTTAGAGTTCTCTCTTTAACATTATTAATTCCTTGTACTTATTTATGTAGAAACACATCAATGATGTAATGGTTAGAGTTCTCTCTTTAACATTATTAATTCCTTGTACTTATTTATGTAGAAACACATCAATGATGTAATGGTTAGAGTTCTCTCTTTAACATTATTAATTCCTTGTACTTATTTATGTACAAACACATCAATGATGTAATGGTTAGAGTTCTCTCTTTAACATTATTAATTCCTTGTACTTATTTATGTAGAAACACATCAATGATGTAATGGTTAGAGTTCTCTCTTTAACATTATTAATTCCTTGTACTTATTTATGTAGAAACACATCAATGATGTAATGGTTAGAGTTCTCTCTTTAACATTATTAATTCCTTGTACTTATTTATGTAGAAACACATCAATGATGTAATGGTTAGAGTTCTCTCTTTAACATTATTAATTCCTTGTACTTATTTATGTAGAAACACATCAATGATGTAATGGTTAGAGTTCTCTCTTTAACATTATTAATTCCTTGTACTTATTTATGTAGAAACACATCAATGATGTAATGGTTAGAGTTCTCTCTTTAACATTATTAATTCCTTGTACTTATTTATGTACAAACACATCAATGATGTAATGGTTAGAGTTCTCTCTTTAACATTATTAATTCCTTGTACTTATTTATGTAGAAACACATCAATGATGTAATGGTTAGAGTTCTCTCTTTAACATTATTAATTCCTTGTACTTATTTATGTAGAAACACATCAATGATGTAATGGTTAGAGTTCTCTCTTTAACATTATTAATTCCTTGTACTTATTTATGTAGAAACACATCAATGATGTAATGGTTAGAGTTCTCTCTTTAACATTATTAATTCCTTGTACTTATTTATGTACAAACACATCAATGATGTAATGGTTAGAGTTCTCTCTTTAACATTATTAATTCCTTGTACTTATTTATGTAGAAACACATCAATGATGTAATGGTTAGAGTTCTCTCTTTAACATTATTAATTCCTTGTACTTATTTATGTACAAACACATCAATGATGTAATGGTTAGAGTTCTCTCTTTAACATTATTAATTCCTTGTACTTATTTATGTAGAAACACATCAATGATGTAATGGTTAGAGTTCTCTCTTTAACATTATTAATTCCTTGTACTTATTTATGTAGAAACACATCAATGATGTAATGGTTAGAGTTCTCTCTTTAACATTATTAATTCCTTGTACTTATTTATGTAGAAACACATCAATGATGTAATGGTTAGAGTTCTCTCTTTAACATTATTAATTCCTTGTACTTATTTATGTACAAACACATCAATGATGTAATGGTTAGAGTTCTCTCTTTAACATTATTAATTCCTTGTACTTATTTATGTAGAAACACATCCATGATGTAATGGTTAGAGTTCTCTCTTTAACATTATTAATTCCTTGTACTTATTTATGTAGAAACACATCAATGATGTAATGGTTAGAGTTCTCTCTTTAACATTATTAATTCCTTGTACTTATTTATGTAGAAACACATCAATGATGTAATGGTTAGAGTTCTCTCTTTAACATTATTAATTCCTTGTACTTATTTATGTAGAAACACATCAATGATGTAATGGTTAGAGTTCTCTCTTTAACATTATTAATTCCTTGTACTTATTTATGTAGAAACACATCAATGATGTAATGGTTAGAGTTCTCTCTTTAACATTATTAATTCCTTGTACTTATTTATGTAGAAACACATCCATGATGTAATGGTTAGAGTTCTCTCTTTAACATTATTAATTCCTTGTACTTATTTATGTAGAAACACATCAATGATGTAATGGTTAGAGTTCTCTCTTTAACATTATTAATTCCTTGTACTTATTTATGTAGAAACACATCAATGATGTAATGGTTAGAGTTCTCTCTTTAACATTATTAATTCCTTGTACTTATTTATGTAGAAACACATCAATGATGTAATGGTTAGAGTTCTCTCTTTAACATTATTAATTCCTTGTACTTATTTATGTAGAAACACATCCATGATGTAATGGTTAGAGTTCTCTCTTTAACATTATTAATTCCTTGTACTTATTTATGTAGAAACACAT